>AZIM01003864.1:78618-88684 GCA_000516915.1 Ophiophagus hannah | reverse complement strand
ACAGACTACTAGAGTGTAGGCATAAGGCTGGCAGCCTTGGCGTCAGTTGTCACTTGCGAGGGGTTCTCATCCCTTTCCCATCATCCACACATCCGCAGTTTTCTTCGGGGGGGGGCCGCAAACTTACATCCGCCAGTGGTTCATCGCTACCCAACTTGGGACCTTAACAAGGTTCTTGTTGCCCTCACTAAGTCTCCTTTCGAACCTTTGGGAACCACGAGCCTGCAACTTCTGACGTACAAGGTCATTTTTCTTGTGGCAATTACTTCAGCTCGTCGTATTTCAGAGTTGGCTGCACTGTCAATAAGACAAGATCTCTGTGTCTTCCACTCTGACAGAGTGTTTCTCCGCCCGGATACTCCCTAATTTTTTTTCTCGTCCACATCACGAGCTGGAACTCCAATGGCACAAGCTGGATGTGCGGCGGGCATTGCGTATCTATATTCACCGCACAGCTCCCTCTAGGAAGACCGAGGCCTTATTTGTGTCTTTCCAGCCGCGCACTCAGGGCTGCAAGGTTTCACCTTCCACAATAGGTCACTGGGTCCGGGGGACAATAGCAAAATCATATCAAACTCAATCACTACAGGTGCCAAGNGGTATAACTGCCCATTCTACCAGGAGTGCCACAACATCGGCAGCATGGGCTACTCAGGCTCCAATTACTGAAATTTGTCGTGCTGCAACCTGGGCGTCTCCATTGCCTTTTATTAGACATTATAAGATTGATGTGTTTGTATCTGCCGACGCTTCATTCGGCAGAAGAGTTTTGCAGAGTCCATACTGATCAGCAGAGAGTACCAGGCCAGACGGAGTCCCTCCCGTAGGACAGGCNNNNCTTTGGTATGTCCCACTACTGGATGCTCTTCACGTCTCATAGGAGAAAGGGCGTTGGTACTTACCTGATATGCCCGTTCTATTTGAGTCGTGAAGAGCATCCAGGCCCACCCTGTTTTTCCGTCTGGTGTGTCCTGTTCCGGCCAATGAATTCCTAGGGCGTGTAGGGCAAAGTGTTTATTTCTCGTCTTTGCCTAAACTGGGGAACGCTGTGTAGGAGTCAGGTGGAGGAGGAGGAGCGTTCCGGAAAAGATTAGCCCAGCCTAAACATGCAGAGACTGAAGCTCCACTACTGGATGCTCTTCACTACTCAAATAGAACGGGCGTATCAGGTAACTACCAACGCCCTTTTTCTGATGGTTAACAGCTATTTACAGTTAAACCCAGTAATAATGATCATGGCCTGTGAAAGAAAAGTACCATTAACTGTCCACATATCTGTCTTGTCATATCTTCTTACACATGACATGTGACATCAGTGAAGTCTAATGATTTAAAGTTTCTACAAAATTTAGTAAGAACGCTAGGTTAGAAATTGGATGTGAAGATAAATCCTGTGTGTTACACTACATTGTGATCCAGCCAGACACAATCTATTGTAAGAGTGTTCTCATCGCTGTTTCTCATTAGCTATCACTATTGTGTAATGCTTACAATTATAACATTTCTGGCTCATGCGCTTTGTTCCATCCTGTTCAATCTACCAGAGAATGATAAACAATTTGCCTTTTCTAAAACTTTTGCATATTATACTATAGTATACTATATTATACTTGCCATGTATACTAGCATATATATTATGCTGTATCTTTTAAATGTGTGCCTGCAAAGTGAGGAATTTACAGGATGGCACAAACTGGGTCATCAACAGATTATCAAGCAGTTGTTTAGTGAATTTAAGACTAAAAATTAAAACAGTCTGTCTAGTAGACTAAAGATTAGGATTTATATACTTACCACCTACATCTTCTAAAGTTGTTTCAACACACTATTGTGCATAGATGATTGTCTTCCACAGAATCAGCTAGATGTTGTCTTATAGAATTACACAGATATCTGAACACCTATTCATCATCTCAAAAGCAGATGCAATAAATAAAAAAATCTCTGTGTGTGCGTGTGTGTGCGCGCGCGTGCGTGTTCATATTCCATTGACTTGATTTACCTTCTGCCACATGGCAAAATCATGATTTTTGTTAGATTCCTATCCTGTCTTCTGGAATTAAAATGCATAGCAGTTTTTTTTTCCTTCCTGTGAGGACAAGGCCAAGTGACACTATCAACTCTGTAATAATAATCCTGGATTTTTATAATTTCTGCCTTAATCCTATGAATATTTATCTAACTTTGTAAGTAAGGAAGAATTCTTGTCTTTAGAAATGAAAATCCAATATAACTGAAGGCATACAAACTCTGCCTTAGCATGGTGTGATAGTGGTAAAGGTGCTGAGCTCAGAGTCTCAGGATCTGGTCCTCCCTGAGGCATGGAAACCAGCTGGGCCATTCACCTTTCTTACTAACTGGCACTTGCAACAATCCAAATATGTACTAGTGGCTCTTCAAAACTCTAATAATGGAGTACAAAAATAAACAGACGTGCAACCAAAATGGGCATGTACTAAGGAAAGCAGCATAACTTGGCCCCCTTTTAACAGCTTATACCAAATCACAATTCATCCCTCCACAGGGAAAGAAGAAAAGGGAACTCCACATCAGCTGAAAAGTTCTGCAGCCTGGAATCCAGTATGCAGGCTAATATGTAACATTAAGAATTGCCAAACTTGTAGGAGTCAGTTAAATTAACTTAGGTGATATTATACTAATCTCCTTCAGTTTGAAATCAACTGAGTTTTAAGGTATACTCCTCCTTTATTCTTTCAAAAACTTTTGCGTGCTTGTTAACTATTTTGCGTGGTAGAATAATTAAGATTACATCCTGCCCTCCCATCATAATGGAACAATGTAAGTAAGCACAGATGAATAATATACACATTTTTTGCTCTTTGGAATGGCTTTATTTTAAGAATATATTGCATTATTCATAGAGTTTCTCATTTATGATACAAAGAATGCATGTTGTCCTGAGAATCATACTGAGTTGTACATTTGAAACGGCAAGAAAATACAGTATCTTTGATTATCATTTCTTCCAGTTAATAGAGAAGCCTGCGTTTAAACAATCCCATCATATGAAAAAAAAGAACAACCCCAGGTTACCTGAAATAAATTCACAAGCATTCTAACACATTTTCCTTGATTACATTTGAAGGCAAGAAAAAGCCATGATATGCATTTCATATAGAAAGAAAACATGATTGCTGCAATGGTTGCTCAAAATACAACTTTCCATTGTAGTAAATGAAAGCAAGTGTCCTCCACTGTACTTCTGAAAACATTAACTTAAAACATTGAATTCATTTGAATATGATTTTGCATTCTTTATTGCCAGTAAGATTATGTAACTAACTCTTTTCTATAGAAAAATTCAATAAACCTTGCATCTTAGAAGTTTAGTTTATCATTGCATAGTTCTAATCTTATTTTGCATTGCAGCTGCAGATTATTCAAAGAAAATTGCATTGTTATTGCAGTAGAATTTTGCATGATTTATACCTAGCTTATATATAACTGTCAAATACCATGTCCACTTCAATCATTCCTTTTAAGTAAGGCTTTCATATTCAAAATTTAAATATATATGGTACTATTTAAAAAAAAGGCACTGGAGCTCCAATATTTTTTCTACATCTGGGCTGTGGACATCATTTTTATTATATCTTGAAAAGACTGGAACAATTCCTTACATAAATTTTCGGCATCTGTGTCTGGACATGACTTCCAGGCACTGAAGGCAACAACAATCCTACCAGAGGAAAGATGGAACACGACTATTTAGATAAATGCCATTTTAAAAAAATCAGCACAGAATTTCAGTTGGGTATACGCACAGTCTTGGGCACCTAAGTAATTGCAATGTTACAAGATACAATTACTGCATACCCTAATCATGGGCAGCTGGATTTATGCTATAAAATAGGAATGAAAGAATCTCTTCAAGATGTATTTTACGTTGAACTTCAACAATATGAAAAAATAACTACCTTCAAATTAGAGAAAAAAGTTTTAAAATGTTGTAAAACAAAGTACTTTGTCTTATTACTAGTATTTTTCAGAAAGTTTAGTTATGATATACCCCTAAAACATTACCCAGCATATTATTCCTAATACGAGCAGCAGAAATAAAGAAAAAGGCAAGAAATTAGCACTATGGAATGTATAAACCTGGTTAGGAAGCTGAATTTTTGAAGTAAAATACGGGTCTATATAAATTGTGATTTATGAAGTTAACCCTACTCTCTGGATTCACAATATCCTAATAAACCAGTGTACTAATCACCCTATTACATTCATATAACAGAAAGCCACCAGTTTAGGTTAGTTATGTGAAGGCACAGATAGAGTAGATCACAGAACTGACAGAATTGATAAGATATTTTAGGAGAAAGAATAATCATATTTAAAACTATATAGAAGAAAGTTAAGTTCCTAAAAGGCCAAATGTGAAGTCAAGTTTTGATTACTGAAATAATATGTAGTGGTCATTCCCACACTGACACACAAAACAGGTTTCAATTTTTTTACTTGGAATAATGTTAATGGTATTCTTACCTGTCATCTCTAATTCTGTAGAAAAAACCATAACCGTGCTTTACCATTGGAACAACAGCTCCTGCAATTCTTGTGTACCCTACCAGGCTAGTTGAAAGAACAAAATTTCCACCTCCCCCACTGCAAACAGAACAAAACAAGAAGACATGTAAAAAAATAAGACCTGCTTTCTCTGCTAACATTAAGGAACTTCACTGAAATAAATGAACAGGATTCAATGCTCAAACTGGTATTATGACGACTTCTGGCAGACTCTTGTTAATGGAAAAAGTGAAATTACTTATTCCACAACAATAATTTAAAAGAAGTACAATTTCTTAATCATTGGAAGCTGCTGGGCCTATGAACATTTGTCCCATCACTAAACAATTACTTACCTATATCTTTTCAACTCCAATATGGGTTGTCCCTGTTCAGTGATTACATCATTTAGCAACTGTTCACAATGGTGATAAAAAAATAGTTTTACACCAATCCCACCTTTTACAACTTTGTCTATAAAATGCAGGAAAACAAGATCATAAGCACAGCTGCTGTTTAGCAAGTACTTTTTAATGACAGTTATTTGTCTCAATTGTGGTTGCTAATTGAGGACTACCTGTAAAACCTTATGTTCAGTTGGTATAGAATGATTTAATTCCAAAGATAAATGTAATATTTTTCAGTACCTTCTGGTGAAAGCAGGATCTAAGAAAAGTTCAGGAATTGGAAGGCTGTGCTCTCTGGCCAGGAGTTGGAGGCCTAAGAGATGACGATCAAAACCTGTTTGAGAAATATAAATTAACTGAAAAAATGCTCCATGACTTGGACAGAGTTTATTCCATTCCGCCTGTTGAACTTCTGAGAGTAGTGGAATGGATGGTTTGAGAATTGTGCTGGAGGAAAAGTGATGCCAGTTGGGGGCTTATTGTGTACAACAGAGCTATGACTCTACTCAGCACTGTTATAATTAGAGCTGGAGAGGTAAGAGAACAAACCACAGCTTATGAAAAAAAAGTATTAATGCCAGGATGCACAACTACTCGTAGATCAAGGTTTACCCATGGGTCATACTTTTAAAGGAGGTTGGTTTGAAAAAAAATTGTTATTTAAATATAATTAAAACTAAACAATAGTATTACTCTCAACAGGTAAATTAAAAAAATTTCTTCTATTACATGAAAGATTATTTTGATATTTTGAGACTGTAGGATGTATCTTTGCTTCTGCATGATTAAAAAAATGTACCTCGTCCATTCTCACACTCTTTCATCAGTTTATTATGTCTTGCAAATGCTTTTAACATTAGGTGTTTTCTTTGGCCTTGCTGCAGAACATAAGAAAAACATAATTATTCCACCCAAACTGCTTATATCTAAACATTTCTTCAGAAAATAGCAAAAGACAGCAGGAAAAGGAAAAAGAGCCAAGATGAATCAGTTGCCATTTGGTTCCTTCTATGCTTCAATTATTATCTATCAGCCTCTCTTCCATCTGTTTGCCACAGAAGATAAGAAGGAAAGTGATAGCGTTCAGTTGAATAACCACCACTTCTACTAGGCCTTTCTTACTAGGAGTTGAACCCCAATCAGATTAGAGGAAGCTGCTCTTGAAATGTGAAGGATGATCCAGAAGTATAATGTGATCATGTCCCAAATACGTATCTAAAATTGTGTTCTACATATCCAGAAACCATGAAAGGGGAAGCTACTTTTTGCCAAGTATAATGTACATAATCTGTACTTGCACAATCAACACGAATCAAAAAATTTAATGCAAACACATTATTTCCGAGTAAAAAAAAATCAAACAAAAATATCATGGTGAAATATAACTGCTTTTAAAGAGGAATTAAAATATGAGGATGAGATTATTTATTTCAAAAGGAACGTCCTGCAAGTTTTATTTCATACTGAACATGATCCCTTCAGTATTTGAACTTTCTCCCATGCTGACAACTATGAATTCAGTTTATGAAATGATGTATCATTATCAAGGAAAGATGGCATTTATCTCCACTAAATTTTGACCAATTGATTATATAAGTAAAATTTGGGGGGGGGGGGTTCTTTAGGTGTTAGACTGAACACAAAAAAGGTCACAATCTCTTTGACTAGAATACTCACAGTGACTGTAGGGTCTAGCATGGATTTACACCATTCAATTACTTCAATGGTGCATGGTCTCATAGTTTCTGTCCGGCCATGATAAAATTGTCTGGTTGTTGCAGTTTCATAACAGCAACCAGGGCTAAAAAACAAATGGTAGATTTATCCCTCAACTGTTTTAACTGCCCATAGAATAGATATGTAAAAGCCCTATTGTCTGTGGATATAGCAAATTACTTTTACCAAAAAAGTATTTGAAACAAAGTAACTTCACTCGAGTTTTTGAACCTTACATAAAAAATGATTTACTTCATCTGGCCTTCACAAGATACCTTATTATTAAATTGTTTTTAAACAGAGAAAATTGATATAATAAAATACAAAGTACTAGATAAATGGATACAAACATGAAGAATAGTGCATTTGGGAAGAGCAAAAAGATAGGAAATGAACAAATTAGATTTTTGGATTAAGTCTGTACTGGTGGCAAAATAATATACAAATGAAGAAAGGAAGAAACATAAAAGGCATTTGATAATTCTAAGGAATATGTAAAGTGTGCAAACAGATGAAAAAATAATTTCCATCTATTTGTAAACTTGCACAAAGGCTATATAAATTATACTCCATATCTATTTAATACAATTAAATTTTTTTAATACATGTTTAAAAATTATTCTTACTGTCCATGACATCTGTAATAGCTTAATTGGAGAGCAATCTGGACAAATGTATCAGGATGAAGATGGTGTTTCTTAATCAGTGCTTTCCCAAAAGTTGTAAAAGCATAGTTCACAAGCTCTAAGTCAGACATCTGAGAAGGGAAAAATAATGAAATTTCAGAGAACCAATGGAGGGAAATTTTATATTTTGAATTACACAAAACTTATAATATCTAGCAAAGATTCAAGAATCAAAACTTTAGAAACCCTGAGTGATGATTACTACCATACTATTGATAGAATCCTCTGGCTTATAACAATGCAAACTGGCATTCCTAAATCATGCTTATCACCTTGGGAAAAAAGCATAGATCTGCCTCCGTGTCTTACATTTGAAGAACTGATACGAAATGTCTCAGGATGGATCTGAGCTGCAGTGCAAGCAGATGGCAAACCAAATTAACAAGTCACCAGCTGTGCATAAAAGAGAATTCTCTTTTGCTTCATTCTCATTCGCGTCATATAATGGAAACAAAAAGAATGCACTAACACCAAGCACAAATATATGACTTTCAAAAATGTACATGCATACCTGCTTGTAATATTTCTCCTTTGCACAAGTGATATCATTTAGCACCTTCTGATCAAAATTAAACACAAGCTCCTCAGGCCAAGGGATATTGCGTACTTTGTCCGATCCCTGTTTTGTATGAAATAAAAAGAGAACCATTTAATTTATCTGACACAGGAAGGAAATTTTATCAAGTGGAAAAGGATGGAACTACAGTTAACAGCATACCTTCCATTTCCCTTCTGTTTCAAAAACCTTGGAATCAATGTAAGAACAGAGGCTCACTAAAACCATGGCGTCAAAAGGAGCATGCTGGAAGGTATGTATAAAATAAACATTACTTCATGGAGCAATAAATATTTGAATCATCACATTTTATTTTTCTATTACAACCATAGATAATTTATAATACTGCTGGTCAAGCTGAGTGGGGCTGTTAGAAATTGTAATCCAGCAGTATGTCACATGTCTCCTGTTTTCAATGACCTTTTTTTAGAAGGGTTGCTCATAATTTTGTTATGATGATATTTCTTTTCTAGTAATTAAAAGTGTAGCACAGTAACAAAATGAACAAATTATTTTTAAGTTGCTATTTATAAATACATTTATTGCTACATTAAAACAAGCAGAAATTTCTTAAGATTGCTGGTTGTAATGTTTTTATATAATCACAAAACAACAAAATAGAGAGAAACACAAAAGATACAAACTCACATCACAGTTTGATGCACAACTACCATTTGAGAAGGCAATGAAGTTATAGGATTTGTCTCCCCACCGCAATGCTGGGTTCCCTGTGATTGCCAATCTGGTGACCTAATTCAAGAATTGGCATTATTAGTTCTGAAAGAAAAAATTGTCACATTTGCCCTTCAAAGACTAAAAAATGCTCACAGCGATACCCTACTTCTCATGTCTTCTGGCATCATTGCAGGGTGAAGTGTGAGAGCAAGATCTCCACCTACCATTAGGTTCCTCACCTCCAATACTACCTCCTACAGCCATGATGGCGAACCTATAGCACGTGTGCCACAGGCAAGAGCCATTTGTGCTGGCATGTGAACCACAGGCAAACTTACCTCACTGCGCATGTGTATGCCTCACAGCTGATTTTCAGCTGGTTTGAGGCCTTTTCGGCCTCCCAGAGTCTTGAAAAAGCCTCTGCAGGCTTTGCAGGCCAAATAATAGGCCTGTTTCGTCACTTCCTGTAATCCTCTGGGAGGCCGAAAAAGGCCTAAAACCAGCCAAAAATCAGCTGTGAAGTACAGTGCAGGTAAGGGGGCGGTGGTGGTGGGGATTGCGTGTCCATGCACAGGGGGCGTGGGGGGAGGCGCACATTGCCTTCTGGGTGCTGGCACGCAAGCGTGCACACAACTTTTGGCACAGGAGCCCAAAAAGGTTAGCCAATTTGATCGCTGTTTTTAAAATTGCTGTCTCTAGATATCAATTAGGGATGCAACAGTGTAGCCTGGCAGCCAACAGTACCCTCTTAATGCTCAAGAAGCACATTTAGAATACTGAAGCCGCTTTTTTTGAGAGGGGGGAGTACTTTAGAAAATTCTAAGAGGAAAATGAATAAATAAACTTTAAAGGCATATATTTTAATTTTCAAAACTTCCAAAATCTGACCCTCAAATTGCTTAGGCTACACCCATATTTATTATGCTGCACTTAGAAAATTACAGATGCAAGCCTGACATAAAACTGCAATCTTATACATCTTTAAAAGGGAAAGAGTCAATAGATGTCAGTAGATTTTGAACAGATGTCAAGCTGTCCATTGCCACTTGGATTTCTGGAATGACATGCATTGTTAGTTTAGTAACAAAATATTCATAACCCATCAAAATAATTGTTCGGATGGACTTAGTTCCTTTGAATAGTTTCTTGGTGTACCCAGAAACTATGTTTTCCCTATATGTTTTCCCATATAACCATCAGGGAGATAGCACTCAAATTACTTTGGCTAACATGAAAAGCCAAAGTAGGGTTGGAATTGATTATTAGATGGGAGGCCACTGGGGAATACCAGGCTATAGGCAAGACTGGGAAGTAAAAAAAAATCTTATAGAAGCTGACTGAGATTCCTCGTAATCCTTGGCTTATGATTACAATTGAGACCAGAATCTCAGTTATTGAGCAAAGTGAACATTAAGTGTTGAATTAAGTGTTGCCCCCTGTGGATAGGGCGCGGAACCTGGGAGTCCTCCTGGATTCATGGCTCGATATGGTGGAGCAGG
>AZIM01003864.1:15989-36060 GCA_000516915.1 Ophiophagus hannah | reverse complement strand
AACAGTTGAGCTAAGCCATGCCCAGGCTCCTTACTGTCTCCTTCTTGCTCACACAGCAAATANAACAGTTGAGCTAAGCCATGCCCAGGCTCCTTACTGTCTCCTTCTTGCTCACACAGCAAATACTGTTTCAGTTTTCAAACAGCCCTCAACTCTGTCACACATGGACAGAACACTAGCCAGATGAATACTGATGGATGCTTCCCCCTTATTTTCCTCCCCAAAAACTAAGCCTCCCCAAAAACATAGTTTCATAGTGAAGCACGGGTATCGAGCTAGTATTGTATATTTATAATCCCCAGTGTTTATTTTATTATATTGTAAAATATAATAAAATTTGTATTATTTATATATATGTGTGTGTGTGTGTATATATATATGTATGTATGTGTGTATGTGTGTATGTATATATAAATATAAATATAAATATATATATATATATATATAAATATATATATATATATATAATCTGTGCTGAGTGGGACATTTTGTATGAGTCCTGTTTTGATGCCTGAAAGTTGTGAGAATCTACAATTATACTGAATACAACCTAATTGAATTTGAGCATGATGGAACTTCTCTCTGTGGAGAAGCCTCTTGTCCCAAACTAATTCCAATTTTGAATAGGATGACATTTCTTCTGAAGAAGCAGGTGCTTACTCTGAGAATTCTCCTGGATCTTGCTGAAGGAAGAAATGGTGGGCATGACCAGGACACATTCAGCCAACTATGCAGTTGTGACCTTTCCTGACTCAGGAGCCTGAACTCTGTTATCTATTGATTAGATTATTGGAACTTCCCCTGCTAATGTACTGACCAGGGATAATTGGAAACAGCAGGGATAGGGGGAATGTCTAGCTAAAGTGAGAAACTGAAAACAGTTCACACTAGGATGACCCACTAAGTTGGGCTAATTCAGATTCGAGTAAATAATTTTTCAGGTACTTAAGTGCCAAGTATTAATTGTTTTAGACTTATAAATTGTCTAGAACCTTTGTAGAAACATATGTACATTTGTGTAGAAATAGTTAGGGAAAATATTAGTGTACAGATAGTCTTTGACTTTTCTTTAGTAAGCATTTGAAGTTACAACAATACTGAGTGACTTATGATCATTTTTCAACCATTGCAGCATCCCACGGTCACATGATCAAAATTCAACCGTTTGGCAACTGGGTCATATTAATGATAGTTGCAGTGTCCAAGGGTCATGTGATCACTTTTTGTGACCTTCTGAAAAGCAAAGTCAATGGGATTTATTTATTTTTATTTTTATTTTTATTNATATTTTTTATTTTATTTTTTTTCTGACAAGCAAAGTCAATGGGATTTATTTAACAACCATGTTACTAACTTAAGAACTGCAATGATTCACTTAAAGTTGTGGTAAAAAAAGCTGTAAAACGGAGTAAAATTCCATTTGTCTCACTTAGCAACATAAATGTTGAGCTCAATTGTGGTCATAGATCAAAAACTACATCTATGCATAGTAAGAATTTAGCAGAGTGAACCAATCCTTGAAGGCTCTTCCACCATTAGAATACAGATTCAATAGTGTGAAAATTTTGTAGTAGAATAATAACAAGTAATCTTAGGAATCATTTAGGTGAGATGGGCGGTATAGAAATGTGAGGAATAAATAAACAAATTACAATAAGAAATACAATTAGCATAATAAGAAGTAATTCTAACCCTCTAATTTTAATTTGCTAAAAGGTTTTTTTTTAATGTAATTAAACAATACAACCTGTTAATACAACCTGTTATTCTTTATGGTAACATTTTGCTTAATTTCCATACAAGAAAAATTCCTTAACAATATACCATCAAGAAGAGTCTCTTTGCTACTGAGGAAACACACCTAGGAACTCAATGAAGAACATGTTAAAAAAGGAACTTACCTCTGGTAAAGATTCAATGAAGGAGTGTATATTGGCTGCTTTGGCTACTTCACATATCTCATCAAATGGTACCTCCCTACTGTTATCACCATAGGCAATATTTTCCGCAATACTGCAGCCAAACAGAACCGGTTCTTGAGAAACAATGCCAATCTGAGACCGCAACCATTGAATATTTAACTGCTGTTCATTTTCACCATCCAAAAGCTGAAAAAGAAGAGTTAATACAGCTTAGAAGCGGAGATTTTTGTGATATACAATGGATATTGGCCTTCAAAAATGTTATCAGACATACTGAAAGCTCTTCCTTACGAAAAAGGAAGAGGACAACCAGCCGGAAAGTGGAAGAACTTAGTTATGATGGCAGTGAGTATAGGGTAAGGATACTTGAAAGAACAAGTTACGGATAGATTGTCATGTGGAAAAATCTCTGTTTACAGTTGCTAAGAGTTGAAAATGGCATCTAATCAATGAATCATTACAAAAATGACAGAAAATCCCACAAGAAATAAGATGAAAATATGAAAATAATGCATAAGTTGAATGAAATGAATGAATGAATGAATGAATGAATGAATGAATGAATGAAGCAGAAAGGCAATTTTTGTATCAAATTTTACTCATCCCAAGACGACTTTATAATGGAAGATGTTGCTGGATTAAGTTCCAGGCATAATCAATATTAGGAAAAGGATGGAAGCTACAGGCAACACCGAAGAGTCACAAGTTCATCACTTCTTAAATTGCCCTAAACTATTCTTGACAAATACTTTCCGGTGGATTACTCTTCCTTCCTGAGTGACCTCTTCTCGATAATGCTGCGAAAGATTGAGGGCAATAGAAGAAGGGGACGACAGAGAATGAGGTGNCTGGATGGAGTCACTGAAGCAGTAGGCGTGGGCTTAAATGGACTCTGGGGAATGGTACAGAACAGAAAGGCCTAGAGGAACGTTGTCTAAGGGGTCACGATGGGTTGGACATGACTTCGCAACTAACAACAACAATTCTTGACATGGGGGTGCCTCCAGGAAAGGGTTGAAGGACAATGACCCAGAGTAAGAGATGGGAACCTCACTCTTTATTCCTATACCACAGCATGAATTCCTATAGGGTCACCTTTTTCTAAAGATATTAAAAATTACAAAAGAGAGGAAAATAACAATATATTTTTAAAAATAAAATGGTACCCCATTTTGGCACCTTGGGTTCAATTCTGGGTAGGAATGTTTTATTATCTAGCATCATGTTACATTAATTTGAATTTTAAAAGCAATATAAGCAAAATCCAAATGAGTTTACCACTTCTCCACTGAGGGGATCATAGAATCTTTCAAGCAACTGGACTAATGTGCTTTTCCCACAGCCACTGCTTCCCACAAGCGCCAGGGTTTGCCCCTTCTCTATTGCAATATTCAGACCTTGAAGCACTGGAACATCTGGCCGGGTTGGATAGTTGAAAACCACTTCCTTAAATGCTACATTGCTACTAACTGTTTCCTAGAATCCAAGCAACATCCATGCAGTTAAGACAAATGGTTGACATATACATAAGAGACATATTAAAAGTAAAGCAAGCAGTTTCAGTGGTATTAACCATCCAAATTATTTTGTAACTTTCCTTTGCTAAAACTAATAGGTACCATTCCAATTAAAACAATGTTTAATACCTTTTAAGATTGAAAGAGCTGTAATTTAATATTACAGCGTCAGAAGGCAGACGGCATTGAGGAATGACTTCTAAATGAACATATTATTCTTGCACAGTCCAGATGTGCTGGGTTTACAACTCTAGATTTTAGTTAGGAATTCTGATAATTGAACAATTTTAACAAAACCTGGATTAAACAAATCAACAAATCTGGATTACAGAAAAACCAGTAAGATAATGTGAAGAATGCAGTATCTTGATTTTTGCATCATAATTACTGCATCAGTAGCACAGTTCCATATGACATTATATACTTTGAAATAGATAGTTGGCATTATCTGTGCCCATGAAAAGAAGGCCTGTGAAAAGATAATTTATTAAACTGCATGTATTGGAATAACATGGTACAAATTAATCTTTTGACTACAGCAATAAATAGCTCATTAACTACAGTCCTCACATTAGCTAAGACTAGTGTTGAAATTATGTCCAAAAATCAACTTACAGGCTTCTTTCCTTCCTCACTGTAATTATCTATTGATGGGACTCTTTCAAATAACATGAACATTTGAGCAGCAGATATCTTGGCTTTGGCATAATCTGGTGTGAATGAAAACGTCTGCCCTACAGCCATGGCACCAAATACAATGCAGGAAAACACTCTGGAACAGCAAAATAAGAAAGCAGGACAAACACACATTACATTAAGAGAGGGGTTTTAATAATATTTATATGCACATTTTATTATTTTGTTTCTTGTTAATGAGAAGTTATCACAATGGCTGGGAATTTATGGAATAACATTGCTAATATGTTTGGAAGAGATCAGGTTGTGGAAGATTGACGTAATGCAAGGCTTTCTGATTCAATGTGCTAAAAATTCAGAAAATGCCTAACTTATTTCTGCTGGTGTGTCATTGCCTCCCCCTCCCAAACAAAAGAGAAACAATTTTTTAATATTCTTTTGTTTTGTAAAAAATGCAGTCAATTATGTGTGGTGTTATATAAGGAAACATCAAATAATTAATGAAATGAACTAAGTAAAATAAACTCAATTTTTGGAGGGTCTGGAGGCTGCACAAGAGCACATCCCATTCTCACACTCCATTCTCATGCAGCCTCCAAAAATCTCACAAGAATGGGACATGTTTAAAAAAAATAATTGTGGTAGGTGTTGGTAAATGCTGGCACCTACCCAAATTTTGTGGAATGTCATAGGTTCATCACTGTCCTATAATACTATAGATGATTTATTATTCTATTCTGAAAAAGCTGCATGTGCAAAAATCTCAAATCAGTCATACAAAAACTAACTCAAGTATGAGCTACTTGCCTTTTTTATAACTGGAACTGAAACATGAACTGTGTATATTTCTTCTTTTAATTAAATGCTTAAACAATTGTTGGGAAAAGCAATTATTGCTCTTTCAAGAGATGTGGTTCCCCAACTTTCAGATCACCATCATATTCAGACACTCCAAAGATCATGTAGGAATGCCAATTTTTTTACTCTTAATACACAACCTTTGCTTTGCTTGAATAGTCAGTCAAAGAAGGGAAGAGTCTAGGTAATGATCTCTATTTATTGCAAGAATCAAGTTATTCATTCTTTTGTTTAATTTTTGCTGCACATGGTTCCAGAATTTTTCTAAAGCACCTGCCCCGCAGATTGTTCATTCCACATAAACATTATTCTTCCTCCTGAGGCTTTAACTGTCCTACAAGTCCATCTATCTGGTATTTAATCAATCACAATTTCAGATATGTTATTCTTGTATACAATGATAAAGACAACCATCTGCCCTGTTGCAATGTATGGCATTGAATGCTGGGCAGCAACAACAAGGACTGAAAGCTAACTCCATGCCTTTGAAATGCAAATGCTCTGTTGGATATTGAGTATCTCCCTTCTTGACCACATCACAAATGACACCATTCAACAGCAATTATAGAGAGGATGAGAGAAGGCCGACTCCACTGCTATGGACATGTTCAGAGAGCAGCACCTTACACTGTGGCCAAGACTGCCTATCAACTAGAAGTCAATAGACAGCGACCTCACGGGCATCCAAGACAAAGATGGCAAGACACCATCAACAAAGATATGCAAGTTGTGGGCCTGCACTCTAGAGACATAGCTGACCATGCAAAATGGCGTTCAGTGATCTGAAAAATGGACCCTGCACCTGTGGGAATATACTAGGAAGAAGAAGATTCTAGTTTACTATAATGCAATTGGAATAGTTTTTTTTAAATATTGCAGTGTTACATACAAGAATACGGACTTAAAATCCATATATCCATTCGCAATAAGATAGGCACCAAAACGAAAACAGCCTGCATAGGAGAAGTACAACATTGCTTGGGAAATGCCAAAAGTTAGTCCATGAAGATGTGCTTTCTTTATAGAATTTCTGTAACAAAAAATGGAAAAAAGCTGGGTTTTTTATATGCTGATACATTTCCTACACATTTATCAATAAAATAAAATCTATCAAAATTCCATATGAATAATTCATGCTAATCTTTCCTAATATGGTACAAACCTGTATTTAGGGAACCTTCTAGAGCAGGGCTGTCAAACTCCTAGTCTGCGTGCCAGATGCGTCACGTGCTAGCCATGCCCACGCCCAGTTTAGAGAAGGGGAAAAATTTCTGATACATCATGTGAGCCATGGTGACGATGTGAATTTGACACCCCTGTTCTAGAGAATGATAGAAGATGTAATTTTTTACAAGTTGAAGGCACTGTACTGGAAAAGGCTGTGATAAAATCTTTGATTTCTAAGTCATTTTTTTCCAAATGTTGGCAAGACATTTTAATATTTCTTACTTGTAAGGTCCTTGCAAATTTTCTCCATACATTTGTTCAAATTTTCTTTCTCGAGTGAGGGAAACTACAGTTCGAATATTTCCAATAGCTTCTGTTGCAATCTATAAAATGTGAAAAATTATGGTACTAACAGGAAAATAATGAACTCTCCAACTTGATGACTACAGTAAATGACTTTTGCTTCTTTTTTTTGAATAGTTTTTATGTGCAGGATTGGGAGTCAAAGGGAAACTCATTCTCATCCTAAATCCTGGAAAGCCAGCCAGAATCACTGTAATCACTATGATGAAGGGAGAGACATTAGTTGCAGCATTAAGCTGTAACATCAGCAACAAGCTGTAATATGCTTTGACCTGAAGAACAACCTGGGAGACAGGATAAATTTAATAACTGTCTTGAAGATTTTCTTCCAAACACAAGAAAAAGGAAAACAATAGGTACTCAAATTAAACAAGACTTGATGCAAGATCAATGTGCATTCCCAAACAGGAGTTTGCCAACTAACTAGTCCTCTATTAGGATTTTATCTTGTCCAACCTGAAACCTTGATTTGTACTAGGGATTCCCAGAATCCTAGTAGCAAACTTGAGTATTGGACGATGTAATCATGAAATATCTGGAGAACAACAAATTGAGAGAGACTACAATCTACTATAGATTGACAGAGAATCAAAAAAGATTAGTTAAATTGTCTTTTATATATCTCAATGTTTCTTGGTTTCAATACAGCTTGTTCACCAATATTTGAATTGGCTGTTCAAGAGAATGATTGATTAAAAACTTACCTTCCCTGCACCTTGAAGTTCTTTCTTATCTTTCTCAGTATGTCCAGATAACATTTTGATTTCAATGAGCCCTGCTATTGCAATGATTGGCACAAGAGCCAGAAGTAAAAGGGCCAACTGCCAGCCATACACCAATGATATAATAATTCCAGTCCCAAGATTAGCAATGTTTTGAGCAATCATACCTAACCTTGCCCCTGTGGCCTAAGAGAGGGAGGGGGAGAAAAAGAATGTTAAAACAATGTAGTAAATGGACTCTTCATAAGGAGAAGAGTGGAAAACTGCAGTGGAAGGTATTCAGAAGCATTTGTTTTCCGCTTTCCTGTTCTTTCTCACTGATACAATCTAAAACAGAGGTGTCAAACAATGGCCTGTGGCCTGGATGCATCATGTGCTAGCCATGCCCACCCCGTTTTAGTGAAGGGGGAAAAACCATGATGGTATCCTACTGCGGCGCCTCGAGGGGTTGGGAGTGGGAGGCACGGTCTTGCAGTGGTCCTCCTCCTACCTCTCGGGTCGCATGCAGTCGGTGTTGGCAGGGGGGTGGAGATCGGCCCCAAGGCCCCTCCTTTGTGGGGTGCCACAGGGGTTGGTCCTCTGTCCCCTCCTGTTCAACATGTTTATGAAACCGCTGGGTGAGATCATCCATAGTTTTGGGGTGAGGTATCATCAGNGGGGTGCCGCAGGGGTCGGTCCTCTCTCCCCTCCTGTTCAACATCTATATGAAACCGCTGGGTGAGATCATTCGTAGTTTTGGGGTGAGGTAACATCAGTATGCTGATGATACCCAGCTTTTTATCTCCACCCCAAACCAACCCAGTGATGCCCTCAATGTGTTGTCCTGTTGCCTGGAAGCGGTACGGATCTGGATGGGGAGGAACAGGCTATGACTCAACCCGGCCAAAACTAAGTGGCTGTACGTACCGGCATCTCGGATTGTNCAAGATGTTCCATCTTTGCTTGTGGGGGGAGAGGTGTTGCCCCCTGTTGATAGGGCGCAGAATCTGGGCGTCCTCCTGGATGCACGGCTCAGTTTGGAAGATCATATAGGGGCTGTGACCAGGGGGACATTTGCCCAGGTTCGTCTGGTATGCCAGTTGCGCCCTTTTTTGGACCAAGATGTCTTATGTACGGTTACTCACGCACTCGTTACCTCCCGTATAGAGTACTGCAATGCTCTCTACATGGGGCTGCCCTTGAGAACCACTCAGAGGCTTCAACTGGTACAGAATGCCGCTGTGCGGGTTGTGATGGGAGTGTCCTGATACTCCTATATCACGCCCCTCCTGCGTGAACTGCATTGGTTACCGGTTGCCCTCCGGGTGAGATTCAAGGTGCTGGTACTTACCTATAAAGCCTTAAATGGCTTAGGGTCGGGGTATTTGCGGGAACACCTACTGCCAGCAACAGCGCCCCATCGCCCTGTGCGCTCCCACAGACAGGGCCTCCTCAGGGTGCCGTCGGCCAGTCAGTGTTGGCTGGCGGCCCCCAAGGGGAGGGCCTTCTCTGTGGGGGCACCCGCCCTTTGGAATCAGCTGCCCTTGGAGCTCCGGACTCCTCCTGACCTCACTTCCTTCCGTCGTGACCTGAAAACTTGGCTTTTTCAGCTAGCTGACCTGGACTGATGGGGGTGGGGTTTTATTTGTCTCTTTTTAGTTTTAATCTGTGATTGGGATGTTTAATTTTTTCTTAACTTTTGTATTGTATGTTCTTAGTCTGTGAGCCGCCCTGAGTCCTTTGGGAGATAGGGTGGCATACAAATCCCAATATTTTTTTTTATTTTTATTTTTATTTTTATTGGACTTATATGCCACCTTCTCTCCCAAAAGGGACTCAGGGCGGCTTATATCATAAAAACATACAAAACAATCAATTAAAAAGAAATTAAACCCCAAGTCCAATAAATTACCATGATTAAAATTTATCCATTAAAAAAACCACCCCCATAACCTCTTTCAGTCCTATAAACTATAAACTAAACTACTTCACGTGATGACAATGTGACGCCATGAGTTTGACACCCCTGACCTAAAGCATCCATTAGGAACTTCTGCATATTTGCCATAGCAAATAGTTAATCCATGGTTAAATTTCTATTTTGGATAATGCCGAAAAGCTCTGGCAACAGATTATAAATGTGTTATTACTTACACCTTTTACTTCAGAAGCATCATTTGCAAGTCTCGTAGTTAGGGCTCCAGTACTGTTTTTGGGATTATCAAACCAACTGATATCCTATAAAACATTTCAAATAATTCATTTTCAAATAATTCATTTTCAAATGAAACATTTCAAATCAGATTAAATAAAAGATCAGAATTAGATAGAATCAAGCTGTGATAAAGTTTGTGCTGCATTATAATTACTATAATTCCTTTTCATGAATTTATGAGTTCTTTTTTGGGTGACTACTGAAAGATTAGCAGGGTTTTTTTAAGGCTATACAAGATTTCCTTTCCCAATGACATAGTTCAGGATCTAAAACAGTAATCTCAATTTTCAACTTTTTCTTTATACCCTTCATTTCAGGTCATTAACATTGTTAGGTTGTGGATAAGAAAGACGTGGGAAACTCAGCTTGTCCAACTTCTCTTTATTTGCTATTATATAACTAAGAACTGCAGCTGCGGCAGCTCCTTTTACAGCCGAGCTGTCCACGGCTTCAACCAGTGACGACTGTTTAAATTCCCGTTCCCGTGGAACAACCAATCAGGGGTGAGTATGCTAATATCTAACACCCCTCCCCACTAGTCCGTTCCTACCCAATCCCATCCCACCTAGTGTATGTAGTCACGCAAATAGGTGGGGCTCTTGTGGGTGCAACTGGACTTGTGCAGCTCAGTTGTTGGTTGGTCTTTGAGCTGTTCGGTGGGATTTATTGTCTCCTGCTCTCTCCCTTGGAACCTCCTGGAACCTTCTGGCTGGGGTGGCCATTTTGTTACTACTAGAGGTTGCCCTTTCAACTTTTCCGTGAGCCTGTTCCTGCCTAGCCCTGCTGACCATCCATTGGATTTCAAGTAAGTGCCTGCTTATTCCATTCGGTGCTATTGTTAATTGTTGAGGGTCTGCCTCATTAGTTGTTGGGGCCTGATCTGTTTGGTTTCTTGGTTGGGAGGAGTCTCCCCCCCTCTTCACTGTTTGTGTTGGTTTCTGTGAAGGGTCTTCTCTGGTGTTTCCCTTTCCCCCCTTGTCCATCGGGCCCTCAGTTGGTCTATGTGTCTCCTCCAACTTCGCCCATCAGTAGTTTCCACCCTGTATGAGCGAGGTCCTGTTAGCTGTGCCACCCTTGCGGGTATCCATAGGGGTTCCCCTGTTAAGTTTCTTGCATATGCCGGGTCGCCCACTTGGAATGTCCGGCATCTGCTGGATGAATCTACCAGTGTGTCTGGGGTATAAAAGGGATGTAGCCTGTCTAATAGTGACCTCAGCTTCCTTCCCATTAACAGTTCAGCAGGGCTTTTGTTAGTTGTTGTGCTGGGTGTTATGTGTTGTATGCTTAATAGTTTATCTATCTTAGCTTGTGTGTCCCCTGGCCCTAGTTTGTGAAGGGTCTCCTTCATGTATCTTACCATGCATTCTGCTTGTCCGTTAGTCGAGGGGTGACCCGGTGCTGACAGGGAGTGCCGTATACCGTTTTGTGCTAGGTACCCCTCAAATTGGGTGGCTGTGAACTGTGGCCCATTGTCAGATACGACTATGTCTGGCAGGCTGTGTGTTGTGAATAGCTTCCTAAGATTTCTAATTCTGGCCTCGGTTGTGGTGGACTGCATGATGCTAATCTCCAGCCATTTGGAGTATGTGTCCACCACTATTAGAAATGTTTGCCCCTTTACTGGTCTGGCAAAATCGATGTGAACCCTCAACCAGGGTCCCCATGGTGTTTCCCATTTGTGGGTGGGTGCTATGGGAGGTGCAGGTCTAGATTCTTGGCAGGTTTTGCAGGTTGCCACCCAGGCCCCTATCTCCTTGTCCATCCCATTTCCAGTATGTCATCCCTTAGTTTCTCAGGGATTACCACGTGATTCCCCCCAAAGTATGCACCCTTTTAGTATCGATAGTTCTCTTTGTCTGTTTCTGAATGGTTTGGTGTCTTCTGCTGCCTCTGTCTCGGGCCAACCCCTCCCTACCCAGTTCAATATTTGTGCCAGAGTTTTATCCTTTGCGGTTGCTCTCGTGATGTTGGCCACTGGCACTGGCGCTTTTTCAAGAGTTTCTATTAGGAATGTGGATGTGGCTGGCGCTGGGTCCTCATCCAGGATGGGCAGAGGGCATTGGCTGAGCGTGTCAGCATGATCGATGTCCTTTCCGGGTTGGTATATTAAGTCATAGTCGTAGGTGGCTAGGAACTCAGTCCAGTGCATCATCCTAGGCAACAGGATGTTTGGAATGGCTCTGTTCCCTGCAATGATCCCAAGCAGTGGTTTGTGATCAGTGACCAAGGTGAACTTTCTTCCGTAGATGTATTCATGGAATCACTTGATTCCGGTGACTGCAGCTAGCACTTCTTTGTCGAGTTGACTGTAATTGTGTTCCGGTTTGAACAATGTCTTTGAATAAAAGGCTATGGGGGCTTCTTTTCCATCCGGAAGTATTTGACTGATTATTGCGCCAACCCCAAATGGTGATGTGTCACAGGTTAGGATTAGTGGTAAAGTCTCGCTGTACTGTATGAGCACGCGGTCTGATGTGATTATGTTTTTGATTCCATGGAATGCTATTTCTTTCTTTTGCCCCCAGGCCCAGACTGCCTTCTTATCAAGCAGTCTGTGGATCAGCTCCGCAACTGTCACCTTCTGTGGTAAACATATATTGTAAAAGTTAATAAGTTCCAGGAAGGCTTGCAAATCTGTCTTGTTTGTTGGCCTGAGGGCTTCTTTGATTGCTTTAATTTTGCTTTCTGTGGGGTGAATTCCTTCGCTGTCTATTAAGTAGCCCAGGAATTCTACCTTGTTGGCTGCCTATTGGATTTTTCCTTTTTTACTTTTAGCCCCACTTCTTTGAATCAGGTTAGGACTTCCCTTAGGCGTTCTTGTAATTGCTCTTTGTCCTTAGCTGATATAAGTACATCATCGAAATAAGGCACTACCCTTTTTAGTCCTTGTAGTAGGCATTCCATGAAACTCTGGAATAGCCCCAGGGCTATGCTGACCCCGAATGGTAAACGCTTGCATTTGAACGCCCCTCTGTGTGTTATTATTGTCTGGGCTTCTACTGTCTCAGCGTCTACGGGTAATTGTTGGTAGGGTTGTGCAAGGTCAAGCTTTGTGAAAACTTTCCTCTGCTCCAGGGAATGTAAAAGGTGTTGCACCTCTGGGACGGGGTATGCGCTTTGCTGTAAGGCGTGGTTCAGGGTGGCCTTATAGTCAGCACAGATGCGCACGGACCCATCTGGCTTTACTGGAGTGATGATAGGGGTTTCCCAACTTGCGTGGTCAAGGATCCCCTGGGCAATGAGCTTATCTAACTGCCTGTCTATTTTTGGTTTAAGTGCAAAGGGAACCCACCTCTCTTTTAGTCTGATTAGAGCTATTGTGTGGTCTAGATTAAATGAGATGGGGGACCTCAAGTACTTGCCCAGTTTTCTGTCGAAGACATTCTGGAATTCTTCCATTAAGCTGTCTTCCCATTCGCTGTCAGTGATGCTGTGGATTCCGGTGACTTCTATCCCCAACAGTTTGAACCATTCCAGTCCCAGCAGGCTTGGTCAGTCCCAGTCAACTACGGTTAATCGCAGGATGCCGGAGTAGTTTTTAAAAGTCACTCAGAATTTTCCGATGCCGATCACAGGAATCCTGTTTCCTTGATAGTTTTTTAAGGTTAGTCTCTGTTTTTTCAGCTGGTCTTTGGTTAGGCTGGGTTTTAGCCGTTTGATGGTGTCCCAGGATACCATCGATAGGTATGATCCAGAGCCCACTTCCATCTGGCATTGCTTACTCTCTATGGTGACTTGAACATGGACTTTCCACGTGTTTGTCGTGCTGGAGTGGCCCACCATCACTGTTTGGTGCGTCTCACTTCTTCCAGAGACTGACTCATTGTTTCGTTGGCTTTGCTTGAATTGGCGCCATCAGTTCTTGGGTTGGTTTTCTCTGCTCCGTGGAGGCGTGTTCTGTCTTTGTCTCCTGGTGTGGGGTTTGGATGCTCGGCATGCCCTCGCGATGTGCCCTCGCCACTTGCATCATTGGCAGATGGCGTCGCGGAAGTGGCATTCTGACTGGGGGTGGTTTCTCTCGCATCCTGCACACCAAAAGTCCTTCCTCTTTCCATCTCGGCTTCTTTGGCTCTGTTCCAAGTGGAGTTGGTTCACTTCCTCATCGTCTGTGTCTGACTCGGATTCGAGTTTCTCGTGGTGAATGGCGGTGGCTTCTTTCGGTGGGGGCTGTGGTGCCTTGTTCATTTTTCTCATGCCTGCAGCGGATTTCTGGGATGCTTTCATGCTGATGCTTCTTCGATGGCCTCTTTTAGGGTTATTTTGGGCTTTGTCAGGAGTCAGCTCTGTAGTGTTAGGCCCCTGAGTCTATGCAGTCTCTCATCGCCTCATCCACGTTTAGGAACTCACAGGCCCCGGTGATGTCCCTCAGGTTCGTGATGAAATCATTGATGCTCTCCCCGTCCTTCTGGTCTCTCTGGTAAAATTCGTGCCTCTTGATTAGACAGGATACCGGCGTAGTGGGCCCTCAGAATTCTCTCCAGAGAGAATGTTTTTATGTTGTTGGGTGCTGAGAGAGCTTTGGCCATTTAAAAAATGGCGGGCCCGATATGCGTGAGGAAAACAGCTCATTTCCTCTGTTCCGAAATGTTCATCAGGTCGCCTCCTTCAAGAAACATGTGGAATCGGTAAATGTACGATTCCCAGTTTTCAGTTGTCGGATCGAACGGTACGGGTGGCGTGTTGGTTCCGGCCATTGTTCGGATTCTTCAATAGGTTCGGCGGCCACATGCTCACTGATCTGTTGCGTCTCAGGATCCCACCTTCATCGCTAGTGTTAGGTTGTGGGTAAGAAAGACACGGGAAACTCAGCTCATCCAACTTCTCTTTATTCGCTATTACAGAACTAAGACCTGCAGCTGCAGCAGCTCCTTTTACAGCCGAGCTGTCTGTGGCTTCAACCAGTGATGACTGTTTAAATTCCCGCTTCCATCAAACAACCAATCAGGGGTGAGTATGCTAATTTCTAACAAACATGCTTTAGCATATTAAAGAACATATTAAACCTTTTGCTATGATAATGGTTTTACATGAGAATTCCAGATTTTTTTTCCAAGAAGGAAGAAAAGAAAACCACAAAAACAGCAATACCCCAAACGATGAAAAATGAATAGAAAAATTGGATTGTTATTAACGAGAACTAAAGAGCAATTTTTAAAAACTAATGCAATAAAGCACAACATTAAATGTTTCACAGAAATAGGTTCCCTACTATGGGGCATGTTTAGAAAAAAATCTATCCGATTGAATTAATTTTTTATGCCCCTTCAAAAGATATTTCAACACACCCACTGATTGACATCAGAAAGTAATATTGCTAATTTGCATTGTTCATTTGTATATTCATTTAATATTTGCTATATAGGTTTATACACCATGTTTCCTTGTAGGATTCAACACACATATATATTGCTACCACGTTTTTCCTCACAGCAAGAGTTCTGTGAGATAGACTCAAATTTACTGATAAGTTTAAATCATCTAAGTTTAGATTTAAACTTGAATCTCTCCAAATGTGGCCTAACACCTAATCAATACTACACTGTGTTTCAATACCTGCAGTAGACTAGAAACCCTATATAACAGCTAATTTCTAAAATATTAATATTAATAATAATTAATAACTGCTTATAAGCTGCCCAGAGTCTCTGTGAGCAAGTAGGTGGTCACATAAATTTCTCAAATAAAATAAAAATAAAATAAAATATGAAACTTTCTAACTGTGGTGAATTTTGAGATTGTTTTAAATAAGAAGGCTGATATTTAAAACATTGTTAGACTTGCCTTTGGAAAAAAACAAAGTACATACCATGGAGTCTATTACTTTAAAATGATTAAATTATACTACATTATACTACAAGGAAAAGCATTGTTTGAGAAATATAATTCACATTACTCCCTGGATGCACGTTTTGTATCTTATCATACATTTTGGAATGTACAACAAACCATGACTAATTGGGTGAAATAATACAAAAGCAACAAAAAAACCGGGTACATTTCTTCTGCATACCTGTCTAAGTATTGCTTTGAATCCCATGTAACGTAGCTTCATTGTAAGAATCTCTCCAGCTCTGCCAAAACTGAAGCCCTGAAAGAGAAGAATGTTGTACCTGATTGCAGCAAATATAAAAGCAACACAAAGCCAAATGAAAGAGCACCACAATGCTCTTTTCATAGGAGAGAAAATAAAATTTCTAGAAAACAAACATTCAGAGGGAATAGTAAAAACAAAATCAAGAAAACAGTTGAAATGTTTTTTATGCCCTGCTGGTTTTTGAGCTCCACATATAAAAAGTAGACGAAGCTCCAATAGCACCATTGTGGCCACTACCTTGCCTTTTCTGAACACATTCTGTGGCTACCCATGGAAACAATTATTCCATCGAAGTCCAATAGATTTTATATTTTCCCTTTTGGACCATTTCCTTTCCATCTTAAATTGCTTCCTAAAGTAAATATGGTTAGAGACCATTAGTAGAATCCACATTTTAGTTAGACTGATAGTGTGCTACATGGTTCAGTGATTGTTAAATTATCATGAAGAGTAATAATTTAAAATGCCAGTAGAATAATTTAAAATACACTACATTAAGACTCAGACACAATATTTTCCTTTCCATAAGTAAAGCACTAATTTTCAAAATAGACATGCAAGCATCAAAACAGTTCCCCAAAATATAAGGAAACTTATCCAAGATTCAGACCAGATAGATATACCAAGGGAACGTCATGAAAAAGACTTTTGTATTTCCTGATTTAATAATAGCTCTAGAATGCTATATATCTGAAGATCACAAATGTCTGGATCTGCCTCTTGGCAGAAATTGGTAGAAATTCCTTGAGTTTTCTTCTTCCTGGGTATTTTCAGAATCCATCTAAAATGATAAGAATAAAACAATGAAACTTACCTGAAGAAAAAAGGTGATGAAGGAAACAATGCCAATTCCTAAGAACATCAGTGAATAGAGATTGCTCTTTTCACGCAGAAATTTGGGTTCTTTTATTACAAAAATCTATGGAAACAATAATTGCAGCTTTAGTTTTATTTCATTCACTTCCAATGTAGTACTACATATTGCTAAGATAATATAACTTTTTATGTTCAGTACATCACAAAAGGAAAACCTCTTTTAATACTTTTTAAAGGATAAGTCTGCATGACATTGTTCAATTCTCAATTCTAGTCAGTCTCAAAGCAGCTTAAACTAAGTGGGGCTCCTCGGGAGAAAAAGCAGTGAGAACAGGAGAAACTTGTGGAAGAAACTTGTAACCTTCTACTTGCTCTTCCCCATTGATTTTGTTTGTGGGAAGTTGGCATGGAGGGTTGCAAATAGAAATATAAACCACATACTGTTTTTTAATAATCCTGTGGCCATTTTAAAAAAAATCAGATCACAGACCTGGGCTTATGTCTGTTGTACTATTATTCCCCTGACGAAACAATGAAATACTTTCTCTATAGATGGCTTTGTAGACACATATATATTAGGTAATCAGTTTAGAGCAAAGGCCTGCAACTGGCAACTGTTTGCCAATCATAATCACAAAACAAGGGTTAAGCAAGGTTGGACTGAGTTCATCAGCAGGTTTTACAGGGAAAAATCTTGAAGAAGGGCAATGGCAAGCTACCTATGTAGCTTGAAGAACATTTTATGATGGGAGAAATGTGCTGACTCTGTAAACCGCTTAGAGAGGGATGTAAAAGCACCGTGAAGCGGTATGTAAGTGCTGCTGCTGTTATAGATCTATTCACACAATTGCCAAGAATCAAGCTCAACTTGAGGGAGATTTAATGAGGGAATCCCTGAGATATAAACTTTATATTAGCCAGTAGACTATGTGCATTTTATAAAGCTATTAATTAAATTTCAGACAATTTCTATTAAGAATTATCCCATACTTTTAAAGATATCTTTTTGAAGATTCAATACTGGTTTAAATCATGGGGAAGGAATGAATATTGAAAGCAGAACCTAGCATACGATGACATGGGAATAGTATAAAATTTATTATATGTATCAAATACTCACACCTATGATTTCTGAGAATATTACTGAAAATGCAGGCTGCAGGGCTCCATTGACCAGAGCAGCAAGTGTTCCCACTAAAAAGTAAGGCCATTCAGATCGATTTAACTTCATAATATTAAGAAATGAAACCTTGGGAATATTTTCATCCTAGAATATGGAAAGAGATGAAATATAATATAGCATATTATTCACTGGATTCCATGCATACATGCAGATACATGTATGCAAGTGCATGTGTGCTGTCAGATACAATTTTTTAAATTAATATCATAACATTGATTCCCACCTCCCAAATTTCAAAAGTTTGCATGTGCCCAATAGTCTTTGCAAGTTTCACCAGCAACTCTTGAAGACGAATAGGCCTCTTGCTATTCTTTAGGTCATTTTGTTTGGCATGCATCACTAACATGCAGCATATTATGAAAGTAAAATTCAGTGTCTGGCTAGGATAAGCCAAAGGGGCAGGGCTGTACTCCTAGCCTTGTATTGAGGCCCTGTCCCCTGTCACAGTCTGGGACAGTGAAAGCAGCAACACCATGTACAATGTTTACAAAAAATGCATCAAAACTTGTAAAAAGAAAAAAAAATCTGTGAATGACTCCGATGAAGTCTAAGCATGCTTATTTGGAATGGCCAGATGGGAAGATCAATGGCTGGATGGAAAACCTGATAGAGTACCTCAACAACAGGTTCTGTTGACTGACTGGAACAATAACTAGAAATGTTATTTAGCAGAACAATCTGTTGCAGATCCCAGCTAAAATAGATAGAAACAAAATACAATTAACAACTTGTCCCTGAGATGCATAATTCTAAACCCAAAAGACTTACAGGCTGAACTATCTGCACCTCAAGGTCTTTTTCCTCCATTTCTGGCTTTTTAATACTTCTGCGAGTAGAACGTCTCCTCAGCTTGTTTGAAAAAGCATCTTTGCTTATCTCTTCTGGGTTATTTTTCAGATGGGATTCTTCTTCTGCTGACTCTTCTAATTCAGCTTCAGTGGAAACTGCCTGAACAAACAGGATGAAGTAATATAAAAGATTTTAGATCTCTAAATAATGCCTGGAACAGAGTCCAGTTGAAATGTATTAATGCTACTTGTGATGTTTTTTTAATTTGCTTTATTCTCAGAAATTCAGTAATGGACGATGATTCTGTAAACAATAATTATTCTCTCTTTCTTTCTCTTCCTCCCTCTCATTTACTCCCTCCCTCTTCTAGGTTCTGTCTCATTTTATTCTTTCATCTGTGAATAATATATTCTGTATCTCTAGGGAGACATTCTTCAGACCACAGAATGACCCTGGTCGTAAAACAAAACTGGCCATTACAGTAGGAAGCTAGCAGCATCTAATGTTTGCCTGATTGATCAATTGCGCTTTGAAATCCTATGTGGAACCTGTAATATTTTTTGTACACGAAAATGGTGGGTGGATTTAGCCCTCTAAATGCAAAACGGGCCCGCTCACTCAGGAAAAACAAATCAAAAATAATACAGCTGAGTGCTTGCGCCCTAGAAAAGGCACTCAGGGTTTTTTTCAATATACTTCTGATAAACAGTATTTGAAACTTTCCCTATCGCTGAGTTAAAGAAGTAGCCATTCATCCAGAAGAAAAATAAATGGACACAAAATTTAGTTTTTTACAGATTTAGTTGTATTAGCTCTCACCCGCTTTTGAAGTGCTCCATCCTCTGTTTGAGAGCCCATGACAAGGGCTGGTTCCATCATTTCAATGTTCTTTTTCTTTTTCACCATTACATTGTTCTGCTGTTTTACTGGTATAAGCTTAGGCGTGGGTCTATAGAGACTGGCTGAGTCTAGTAAACTGCATAATCGGCAGAGACTTTTGGCACAGTATTGCTATATCCAGCTTTTTAAGGAGGCTACGGCAGAATGGAGGAAGATGACACTGACCAGAGACTGATAGAAAATGAAGGGCCTCCATCAGCTGTAAATTGCCAATGAATACCATTCTGATCCTATCCTCTTCTTATCAGTTGGCTTTGTTTTTAATATAAAAATAATAATATATGGCAAATAATAAATATGGCAAAGTATCAGATTTTACCCATATTTCAGCTGACTCCTAACCTAAAGCATTAAAGAATCTCATCCTTGAGTTGGATACAAAATGAAAGCAAAATTATGGGGACATGGCAAGCAAAAATATTTAGACAGGAAATATTGATAGTGTGCATTCCAGAGAGGTTAAATCTTCAAATGAAAGAAAGGAAAAATATGAACAAATTGATGCCTACCTGCATATTGACAAGTTTGAAATAAACTCCTTTCTTTTTCATAAGCTCATAATGGGTTCCTTGCTCTCTAATGACCCCATCTTCAAAAGCAACTATAAGATCTGCATTTCGGACTGTAGACAAACGATGAGCTACTATAATTGTTGTGCGGCCTTCTCTTGCCTGAAATACATATCCAGATTCAATTAAAACTTGAGATGTTCACTTACCTCATTTTCATATTTAATATAATTTAATATAATTAGACTGAAGCCTTCATGCCTTTTGCCCTTTAACCACGGGTGGGATGCTACCGGTTCTCCCCTGCTCTATAGAATCGGTAACTCTGAAGAGCAGCAGACACCAAACTGGTTCTGTGTTTGCTGCTGNTGTTCTTTATTTCCTGCTTTTTCAACCTCAGC
>AZIM01003863.1:23893-34296 GCA_000516915.1 Ophiophagus hannah | reverse complement strand
GAGAGATCCAACCTAGAACTAAGGAAACATTTCCTGGTAGTGAGCAATTGATCAGTGGAATGGCTGGTCTCCAGAAATTGTGAATACTCCATTACTGGAGGTCTTCTAGAGTTAGGGTTAGGGTTAGGGTTAGGGAGACTGGACAGCCATTGTTCTGGAATGATGTAGGGTCTCCTGCTTGAGCAGGGGATTGGACTAGAAGACATCCAAGATCCCTTCCAAACCTTTTATTCTATTTTCTATTCTTTATAAGCAAGGTATAGATTACAAGAGGAAACAGTCTTCTATCTCCTCTACAACTCATTTTAGCAGGCTACAGGAATGAACACGATTTGACTTAAACTGGAGATATTCAAAGACACAAAATTTTCATTAAGAACTCCCTTCCCATCAACATACTTCTCCTCCAGTCTAATTCAAGTTCTGCTGAAATAACAAGTTTATTAAATAGTGGTTCTGACAAATGGAATCATTTCAGTTCCCAACCCCGGTCCATCTTCTCCTCCTAATTACACAGAGTGTGAGAGCTGAATTGTGGTTGTGCTTTTTTGAGAGAGAGTGAAAGACAAAAGACCAAAAAAGTAGTTAATTTTTCAACTTCTTCAAGAATAAACAATATTGTTGGATCATTTTAAATAAATTAGAATTACTTGTATCTTTTGTTCTTCCCTCATAACAAGTTACTTTATTAAAGTCTTTCTGCATTTGTATTAAGGTTTGCCTTCTACACTTTTCTGCCTACACAATGGCAGAAGCACTGAATACATTATAACAGAATATATATAACATACTGCAGAGGAAGCAATTTCCTCTGATCACCTCTGTTCCAAAAATACTTTTTTTTCCCCTGACAATCTGATGTTCCTAGTTCAAAAGGAAAATGATGGCAATCTGCCATTTGCTCTTTATGCAGCAGCCCAATGGCAAACTAAACTTCTAGAATAAGGGTTCAACACAACAAACTTCTTGGAATTGTTTTTCTTTTCTAATTTAGACACACAATCTGTGATCCAAAAAGTTGGCCTTAAATAAATGCCTCGCTTAGGGAATAAGTATTTCCATGTAACCCCTTCAAGATGCATTAAACACCATCTAATTTTCTTCACAGTAGAGTTTTGAGGAAAATGTAGCAAAATTTAAAGCTGTCCAGGAAGGATTTATGGATCTTCGTCCCAAAGGTGCTTTTTTTCAAGAGGATGAGATGAGAAGCGAAATGTCTTCAAAAAAACCCCAGAAAGTCCAGTNGCCTCTTGAAAAAACATCTTTGGGACAACCATGGCCTGGATGATTGAGAATGTCCATAGACATTTATGGATCTTTGTTGCTTTCTAGAGTTGTCTTCTAAATGAATATAAAATGAATCTGTTCATGTTTAAAAGAAACACATGCGCTATCCATTCATAACTAAGAATCTCCTTAGGTGATCTTAATGCCCCCTTTCTCTCTCTCTTTCAACCTATTTACAAAATGAATAACATCAATGCTTTATGACAATAACAGATAGGAAATAATAGATATAATCATTTAAATTGTTTGAACAGATCAATAGTCAAGAAGTAAACCAGCATAAAGAAAAAGCTCTTCCTTTTATTTATTTCTATATTTATAGGTAGTCCTTGACTTATGACCACAATTAGGCCCAAAATTTCTGTTCCTTAGTGAGACAGTTGTTCAGTGAATTTTTGCTCCATTTTACAACCTTTCCTGCCATAGTTATGAGCTATTCCTTTTGTTAGGCAGAGCAATCGGCACTTGTTGTGTAATGACTCATCTGTTTTTTCTTGGAATCCCCTTACCTTCCTTCCCTCCAGATTTTGGAGAACCCATCTAATACTGACTTTCAAGAAACACAGTTCTACATAAACTGTTAAGTAAAAAGCGATTTTCCTCCCAGTTCAACTCAGAAATGTTATCTCTATTTTATTCTCCATTCCCAAGTGAAGTAGTGCTTGTGCAAAATTGGTTCTCACTTGGCCCATGTGGGCATGAATAAGGAAATATGACAGTTTAATCTTCTCTTCCTCCTTGCAGTGGTAAGAAGTTTCTGAGATTCTGGTTGTCTTTGCTATTTTTTTTTATATTTCTCTTTCTACTTTATCCGGTAGCTGAACACTATGCAAAGTGGATCACCTCCTCTATTTTCCCTGCCACACTCTGAACAGCAGGTGTTTTTCATACTGAGTTTAATGCGCTATTTTCTGGCCTGCTTTTCTCTCAACCAATTGACTAAAGGAGCTAAATTCTGATAGGATTATCTGCTATTAGATTGTTGCATACAGTAGCTTTAAAAGTACTTTGTGCCATGTTCCTCTTCAATTGCCATCTCTTTATTATTTATCCACATGCCATTAGTCTCAAATGTTAGTTTAATAAATTGAATTGATTGTTCATCACTGTTTCATGTTTGGACTTCTTGAATGCATGAGTTTGTTGAATAAACTACAATGTAAAGAACTGGCATCATGGGGAATCCCAATTCATAATTATATGATTTTGATATTGAGGTAATATGTTGAAATAAAGAGGAAATACGTTAAAAGTGGTCCTCTAATCCAGAGGTGTCAAACTCATGGCCCATGGGCCAGATGCGTCATGCACTGGTCATGCCCATGCCTGGTTTAGCAAAGGGGAAAAAGTCATGATACATCATGTGACGATGCTATGACAACACGAGTTTGACACCCCTGCTATAATCCATCTCTGCCATTCTCCAGATATAAACACAGCTTCATCAAGAATTTGGAACTATTAATCAGCAACCAATTATATCATTTGAAAAGCATTAGAAATATGGGTGAAAGAAGTAGTATTTTAGTATCTTGAAAGAAGATTCAAGATACTAGAACCTATGACTGGATCTCCTCATTGTTACATAAAACCAGCCTTGAAATAGAGGCCCCTACAAAAAAATATAGTACTTTTTCCAGATATCCCCAAATTTGAGTTATACAGCATTTGGAGCATACTTGCATATAGGCATGTATGCCCTTGAATAAATACATGTGGTTATCTCCAACACAAAATGCAGGAACACAGATGTCAGAGTCAATAAACACAAAGAAATCCAGAGAAGCTAGATTTGAAGTTTATGAAGGTTCCATAAATATGTGCAAGGAGAAATATTTTTATCACATTATTTGTCTCGAAGACCACAAGAATGGATCAGCTACCAGGTTGAATAGCAGTCCAAAGGATAACTGACCCAGTGCATATTATTTTGCCCCATAATTCAACTGGTGTAAAAATGAGGCCAGTACAAAGTTCTGCTTGATATATTCTCTACATATGATTTTTTTAAAAGATTTTTTTCTAGGTCTGCATGTTACACACTTTCTATTGTTCTCAAGGCAAAAGATGGATAAGATTCTTTTGGGAGGGAATCAAATATAAATCTAAAATGAGTCCTTTCTCTTGTTACTGCTGATAAGTTAAAATAGAAGTGCATAAAAAGATAAGAAAATTTTTCTCCTCAGCATTTGTGCTGCCTTTGCATCTTAGGAAAAATGCTTAGTTGTAAGAAATCTTCTTATATTTAAGAAGAAATGTTTCCAGTCATTTCAAAACTTGTTTTTTGGTGTGGTTAATTGAAATGGACAGTACCAAAGGGTTTTATTTTCCTATTCACTCCTTTGAAGTTGGGGATAGGGCTGCTTTATCTATATCAGATAATAAGGCACAGAGAGCCAGTCCCTAATTTGAAAAGGGATATGAGGCAGAATCTAAAGAAAAGTCATGCTTTTTTAATCAGAAAGAAAACAATTACAGCAGTCAGAATTCCCTCCCCTCCCTCATAAGTCACCCTTTGAAGATACTACAGCCAAGACTGTCTAGATACACCTGTTATTTTGATAAAGGTAACCACTTCCCAAGATGACCCTGAGGCAACATCCCAAACTGTGTTTGAGGTCATCTTATTTCTCCAAAGTATTAGAAAAACAAAAGAATCTGAGAGAAAAGGAGAGACAGCCATTTATGGAATCCATCCCATATATCTTTGCTAATGAGCTGGTTTCTTCCCTTCAACAAGGACACACTGTTGGCTTATTGTACGCAATTGGAAATCTATGGCAATTGGACTTATTTTCAGCAACAGATGATGTCCTTGTGAAACGTTTAATCTTATGAGTAAACCATCCATGTCTGAAGCTTCCTTTTTCTGACTTCCATCAAAATCACATGGCCAATTCACTTTATCATGCTTCAGATTTTGCCAGTTCCTACTATAAAGCAGATGGAAATAAAATTAAACAAGAAATAAGATAAAGAAATAAATAGGTCACACTTTGTTTTTTAATGATCAAAAAGCTACTTGAAGTCATTTTTAAGAGTTTTATACCTAACAAAAAGAAAAAAGAAAAGGGAAATGTTTCCTTGTTCCCCTTGGGAATATTACTGTCCTCAATTCTTTTTGTAAGAATTGAATTGTGCTTCAATAATTATTTGTGTATTCACTATTTAAGATGGCCTACACTTGAAAGACTATAGAATATTATTATAGGCTGTAACCCTGAATTTATAAAACTGATAGCATCTGTGGATGCAAATTATTATCTTCACTTCTTCTTGTGCCATATCCATCATCTGACATTGGTGATCATTTTGGCGATATCTTCACTTAGACTAAGCTAAAATTTATGTGAGGCCTACTATTTTAACAAAATAAAATGGCACAGTTTCATTGAAATACCATAATTTGTAATAAATTGCTAGCCGCTTGATTGATTGTGTTCATGTTACATTGGACTTATGTTGCAGGATGATTCCAGGCAGTTTACATCATAAAATTTAAAAATATTCTAAAAGCATAGCATTCAATAATCACCAAAATAACCATAATCCAAATGGTTTAACAGTGATCCTTTATTCCTCAAATACTCTCTGGAACTGTTCTTGTCTCTTGTGGTTTCTGGAAGGTCAGCAATGCAGGATGGTACAGTACATGGTAGTCATTCATAAATGTAGTAATAGGAAAATATTAAAACCAAAAAGTCAGTAAATTGGATTTTAGGATTGCCTATGAGATTAGTTTTATTAGTCCTATAGTATTAGTGCAGATAAAAAATCTATATATGAGTTCAGTACAATGTGAAAAGCAACTTAATGGCACATAATTAGTCAACTATACTTTCTAAACTGGTTTTAAGTAACATTTAATTAATTGTATTTTTAAAACAGTAAGGTTGATGATAACCTAAAATGAAAAATATCTGTTATCTAATCTTATTTATGGTTTTACAGACTTTTAAATAAATAAAATTTGCAAATGCCGTATTCATTTTTGACTGGTTCCCAATTTTTAAAATGGCATGATATAAATCTGTTTAAATTACATCTTGAGTCTCTAAATTGACAGAGCAATTTGATTCACTATACAGAAAGGAATGGTGAATGCTGTTTTGTATAGCTGTGGCCCCCTATCCTTTATTCTTACATTGCCAAGATTTACCCAGTTCACATGTGTTTTATTGTTCAAGAATACTGCTTATTTCTATACTACACATACATCTGTTCTGCCTCTTGATGACGGTCCTTGGTGATCTCTGAGCTTGTTTTTTTACAGATGTTTCATTACCCAAACTAGGTAACTGATCATGTTACCTAGTCTAGATAATAACATACTGTATATGCAAGAAAACAAGCAAAATCAAAGAGTACCAAGGACCTCTCATATCAACCCTGAGCTACAAATATTCTCCGTTATTACTGCCTCTTCATGTTCAATTTCTTAATCAATAGAGTTGTGACCACATCTGGAGCAAAGTAACCTGACTTTTCCCCCTTTTTTTAGCCAGTACCAAATTGTGTCAACTTGTCTTTTTTTTTCTTTATTTTCCCTTAGACTTTTATCACCATTAATTCTCACATTGTCAGAGAAAAGCAACAGAAAAAGTAACAGAAAAGCCAAGTTTACCACTGTCAAAGCAAGATGATCCAGATGAAAACTGGGCCTCAAACACAAAAGAAAGATTTGGGAAGCCTATTAGGCAATAAAAAATCCAGCTTGTACAGCCAAAAGATGGTTGCCCCACCCAAGATTGTTGCCCCACTCAAGATTGTTGCCCTACCCAAGGTTATGAGTGCTCTATAAACCACAAAACTCCAAGAATGTTTTACCTTTCTCAAATCAGCTGGTCAGTTATAAAGTCTCATCACTGACACCAACAATTAGGGACTATTGGTGGGTCCACACAAGATACTTGAATTCTCTAGCCCTGCCTTTTCAGTTATATCTGGAAAATGAGCTGTAAGTTCATCTCAGTGCTGGCAATAACATTCTGTCTCCTGAGGCAAGACGCTTGCCTCATCCAAAAATTTGAAAAGTCTCAGTCATATCTTCTTTCTGTTTTATTCCTCTTAAGGTACTGCTCTACTGCTTACTTCAATAAAAAACTAATAACTTAAAATACCTTGTTTGAAAATTATAATTACCATGTTTAGAAAGGAAACTTAATTTTTTTCTTGACTGCATAGTAGGCACTAGCATGGTTATCTGATTGATGAACCCAAGTGGTATGTTTTCGGTCTTTTATTGAAAAAAAGACCACAGTCTACTGAAATATTTGCAAGGTTAATCTCCTGTTTCATTGTGAAGCATAGATAAGATTTTATTGAGTTTAGCTTGAAGAAGCTGCAGTCTCCATTGGCAACTGTTACAAAAAGCATTAGCAACAAAATGTATTTGGAAAATATGGTCCACCTTATTTGTGCACATATAACCCAGAAAAGTTTTGGATCCTGGATCCTATTGAAATTTATCTTTAAAGTACTTTCCATTTATCTCTCAAATCACTTATCTCATGTTCATGTGCTCCATATTATGTCATGTTTGTTGCCTTGCATTCTTTGAGTAGATCTTCCTCAGATATAGAAAGGATACACAACATTCCAATATAATGCTGTGCCCTTCATGAAATGTTTTTTCAACTGATAGTATTGCACAATCTTGGTTAAATAATTCAATTTTGAACTGTTGTTTGGATGCTCTTCTGGGGTTAGCCTAGGCCTGAAATTTCATCTGTGTAATCTTCAGTGATTACAGGTAGTCCTCAACTTACAACATTTCATGTAGTGACAGTACTGAAAAATGTGACTTATGGCATTTTTCACACTTAAGACAGTTGCATCATCCTCATGGTCACATGATCAAAATTTGGATGCTGGGCAACTGGCATGTATTTATGATGATTGCAGTGTTCCATGGTCAGGTGACCACCTTTTGTGACCTGATAAGCAAAGTCAATGTAAGAGAGAAACTACAATTTCTGAACAAATCATTCAAGACTGGGAAAGAGTGATTCCTACTCAGTTCAATAACTAGTGTAGAATATTGTATGTTATGTAATGGGGTGAATCTATAGATCTATAGATGTATTGCTCCATACAAGTAGCAAATTGACCTGTTCTTAATTTTAAATATGAATGGAGCTTATAAAGTACAACTGCTTGTTGCTAGAACTGTTATGCCCCTGTCAGAGCTTGAATCTTTGGAGGAAGATGAGCTGGAGCTGGAGCCAATGGAGATCGAGCGGGCAGCTTCATTGGCTTTGGAAGAAAGTGGGGAGGAGCAGGCCAAGGCAGCCCAGGGCCCATCAGAATTGGGATGGCTTATAAGCAGGGAGGAACTGGGGCAGGATGACTGAGAGAGAGCAAGCAGTGGACATGAGGAGCAACAGAGCTCAGGTGGTGAACAAGGACCATCACCTCCTGATCCCCAAGCATGGAGAATGGAGAGAAAGTGGGAACAGCACAGGCCACCCAACAACTCAGGAGGAGAGCAGCCTGCCCCTTTTCACAAGGCACACCTGGGGACTGACATGCTGTGAGGAGATGCTGTGCGGAGGGGCATTTTTCAGGAACAAATGCTGAATTGGTAGAGTTTGTTGTGCCAGTACAGACATTTGGAGTTTGCAAGATTGCTTGCTTCTTCCTTACTTGTGAACTCAGTGCCTTCTTCCTGACTTCATGGACTCTATACCTTGTTCCTGACTTTGTGAACTCATTGTTTGTTCCTTGTTTTGTGGGTTCCTTTCCCTGTTCCTTTGTTTTCCCAGACTGGGTGCAGCCAGAGGCTGCCGTGTGTGTGTGTGCACGCACTTTGCTCTGGGACTTGCCAAGAACATGGGAGCATTTGAGGGGAAATTTGGAGCATTAAAGGGGAGTTTGAACTCTCAGCTGGCTGTGTGACCTTCATGCCTTGTCTTGGGTCATCACAACCATGACCTGAATGATTCAGAATCTCCATAGTCCTCTGACCATAATGTATATGCATTACGATGCACATTAAAAAGAGAGAGGGTGTGTCACAACAAACACTTGTTTTGTAATTCCACCCATTCCCTTGTTTTCCCTTCGATGCCCTTGGATATGGACCCTACTTTAGGAGTTTCTCTTGGAGAAAGTTTATGCTTGAACAAAACATTCAACTGCTAAAATGAAATTCACTGTATGGCTGATAGGATGTGCTATGTTGATGCTGAATATCCAGTTGGAACTAGTAAGATCTTATTTGAAATCAAATATCTCAAATTAAGCACAAACCTCTTTTATCAGAAAACTGTCCAGGTAAGTAATGCTCATGAATGAATAGACTTATATGCTCATGTTATTTTTCAAACTTCTATACCGGATTTTCTACTTACATTTCAATTATCCAGTAAATAATGAATAAATCACTAATGAAATGACCTGTTTCTCTGGAAATGAGAGAAATCAGTAGGAACAGGTAAATGTGACAACAGTTACAGAATCTCTTGATAAGAGATATTGCTTAGAACTTCACACATTTTGTAACATCTGTTTATTATGAACATCCACACTTAAAAGCAAAGAAATTCTTTCCTCAAATGGTGCAATTTGCAGTTCTTGATATGATTAGATCATGTACTGTCTGGAGGCTGTGAGGTTTAAGAACCTTGGATTAAATCCTACCAAGACAGACTAGAGATCAATAGATATTTGGACAATATTTGGACAATATCTAGTATTGGTTCTGTTAATTATTCTGAACATGATTATGCTCCTCCCAAAGAATTAGTTGTGATTGGGGAATCTACTTGGGCTTAAACAGCAGGTGGAAGTTGTGGCTGGGGATACTTTAACCAGCCCCAGCTAGTGCATGAGTCATGACCTTAAATGTGCCAGGATGTCCTAATTGCTGTGATCCACCATTGCAGTTCTGCCTTCACCATTCATTTGGACTATTGTCACTTGCAAGAAATCAGGAACCAAAACAGAGTTCAAAAGTATAAGTTTATTTCATGCTACCTATGCACAAGAATCTGAACTATTAACAGTCAAAGTGTATTGACACCAGATATGGGTCAATGGATTTCAAGGGAGGCTGGACTTAGGTCTCTTTTGGGGGCATAGAGACTCCAAACTGATGATGCATTTGACCCCACTCTTGGGTTCAACCTGGTCATCTCCTACATGTACTGAAATGTGCTTTTTGTGAGGCTGCCTTTGGAGACAATCCAGATGTTGCAATTGGTATTAATTGCCACAACAAGATTGACAAGACAGTTCCTCCTCTACAAAATAACTCTCCTCATGAGATCTGTGGATATGGGTAACATGGCAGACCTTCTCTGTAGAAGTTCCCACTCTATGGAATATCTCCCCAAGAAATGCATGCCATCTCCATTGTTGTAATTCCATCAATACAGGTAGTCCTCGAATTACAACTCATTTAGTGACCATTCAAAGTTGCAACAGAACTGAAAAAGTTACTTATGACTGTTTTTTTACACTTATGACCTTTGTAACATCCTGATGGTTATGTGATCAAAATTCAGACACTTGGCAATTGACTCCTATTTATGACAGTTGCAGTGTCCTGGGCTCAAACTTTTGCAAACTTCTGACAAACCCATTTAACAATTGTATGAGTAACTTAACAGCTGCACTGATTCATTTAACAACTGTGGCAAGAAAAGGTCATAAAATGGGTTAAAACTCACTTAACAACTATCTCTCTTAGCAGCAGAAATTTGGGGCTCAATTGTGGTCATAAATCAAAGACTATCTGTAGAAGAAGAATGTTTTATTTTGGATCACATTTGGTCCTAACTGATTGACTCTGGACACCTATTTTGTTTTTTATCTTCACTTTCTGTGGGTAATTTTTTTTCTTTTTGGTACTGTTCTGCATTTATTTATTTATGTATTTATGTATTTATGTATGTATGTATTTGATTTATATTGCCACTATTCGCCCATGGCAACTCGAGGCGGCTTACACAATGTAAAATCATATTTAAAACAAAAAATAAAAACAATAAGAACTAACAAAAAAAAATCAAATAAATTAGTAAAGTACAATAGAACAAAAATTTGGGGGGGAAATTTAGCTATTGGTCATGATTTTTTTTGTCTCACATGCAGAGGTGGTATTCAGCAGGTTC
>AZIM01003862.1:39056-67991 GCA_000516915.1 Ophiophagus hannah | reverse complement strand
GCGCCGGTTACGGAAAAACCTGCCGCCACCGAGACTGGGGACAGGGCCTCAGCCCAGACTCCGACGGAGGTCGGTGCTACGCCCCGAGAACGGTGGTTGCCAACTTCCCCTTTGCCGTTTTTTTCCCCCCAGTCCCGTAGATTTGGGCAACGGAGCCAGGTGCATTTGGCAGCTGCTTCCCTGTCACATTCCGTCGGAGCTAATCCTACGATTGGAGGGAATCCAATAATACAGTGCCCTGACTTGTATAATCCCACCCCCCAATATCTTAGCTCTTTAAAGTCTCCCGTGCCTGGTGACAGGTATGATAGTACACATTTTTTGCTGGCCCTTATTTTCCAGTTTCCAGTCATCTTTGATTTCCTGGAGGCCTCTCCAGAACTAACCAGGTCTAACCTTGGTGATTTTTTCAGGACCAGTAGAAGTCAACCAGATACTGCCACCTTTGAATTGTCTTGCCCTGTGGATTTCTCCAATACCAGTAAAAAAATGTTGGTGATTGTCCCTGCAAAAGCTCTAGTTGGAAATTGCTACCTCAGAGATCATGAAAACTTGCAATTTTTAATTCTTCAGCATGCACACATGTACTTGTTTTTCTTGCAAAGGGGCTTCTGCTAATTCTACATTTCATCCAGAGATACAAGAAGAGTTTGATGCTCTTCTTCCCTTTTGCATTTTTGTTGGGACTGCATCTACAGTACACTGTCTCTATGATGGTGGATAGGCTTGATTGCTAATAATTTGCCTGTGGCCTAGCAGCTTGGCCAGATGGGAATCTTTTTGGTACAGCTATATTTCATTCATTATATTAGCTATTAAATGTATATCGTTATAGTAAGAAAGAGAGAGGCATTGAGACCATGTATACTTGCAAGAACAGCTAGGTTGCATACTGTAATTCCTTAGGATTTCTGGCACTGAGTACAGGTAATTCTTATCAGCTGCAGGCTATAGTTCCTGCATGTTTTTTAAGGGAAACTGATCTAATACCTGCTATGAGGCCTTTTGCCCAGACATCTTATATCAGGGGTGTCAAACTCACGGCATCATTGGGACTTTTTTCCCCTTCACTAAACCAGGCATGGGTGTGGCCTGGACCAGGAGTTTGACAGCCCTGTCTTTTTTTTTTGTAATATGTTTTTGGGAAATAAGTTTCCCATAGTAACAATAATGCATTCTTAACATAGTGTCTTTGGAAATAGCTATGTATTTTGTTTTTTCTTTACCATAAAAAAGCACGCCAACCTAGTTCAAGATCATGTCCTTCCAAGGTCAGTAGTCTTTTGTTCCTCAATCCAATCCATTCTTTCACCCAAGTAAATGTTGAAGCCTGATAGTACAATTCCCAATCTGGTAGCCCAAAACCACCTGTATTTTTAGAATCTTGCAACATTTTCAAGTTTATCCTTGCTTTTTTCCCTTGCCAAATATATTTTAATATTGTTTTATTTAATTCTTCAAAATATTTTTCTCCAGTTTTGTTGGTATTGTTTGAAATAAATATAGTAATCTTGGCAAGATATTCATTTTTATGGTGGCTACTCTTTCCATCAAGGATAGTTGTAGATTTTTCTACTTCTCCAAATCAGTTTTAATTCATTGCGCCAATTTATAATAATTATCTTCCTTAATCATTATACACCTTGCCGTTAGTTGGATTCTTAAATATTTAACTTTATTGACTATCTGTATACCTATTTTCCTTGTTAGTTCTTTTTCCTGTATATCTGTAACATTTTTAAGGATTATTTTGTTTTTTTCTTTATTTATTTTCAGTCCTGCAACTTCATATTCTATTTTCCTAATTAGTTAAGTCCATTTTCTTGTGGGTCTTTCAAGATAAAGACCAAATCATCTGCAAATGCCTGTAGTTTATATTGTTCCTCTTTTATTTCCATACCTTTTATTTCTATATCTTGCCTAATATTTCTGTTTAGCACTTCCAATGTCAATATGAATAGTAAAGGAGATAGTGGGCATCCTTGTCTTGTGTCTTTTTTAATATTAAAATTATCTGTCGTATCTCCCATTTACTATCACCTTTGCCGTTTGTTTATGGTATATTGCCTTTATCATGTTCATAAATCTCTCACCAAAGTCCATAGATTTTAAATGTAACAACATAAATTGCCGATTTACGTTATCAAATGCTTTCTGCACATCTAAGATCAACGCCCTTTGTATTATGAGGTGTGCTCATAATGTTCCAATGTACTTAAAATCTCATTGTATTCTCATATTGTTTTTAATCTCTCTCTTAGGCAAGAAGCCATTTTGATCTAAATGTATAAATTCATTTAGAAACCTTTTTAGTCTCCCTGCCATTATTGAAGCATATATTTTATAGTCAGCGTTAAGTAAAGATATGGGCCTATAGTTTTTTATCTACATTAAATCTGAGTCTTCTTTTGGAATCAAAGTAATACTTGCTTCAATGCACGAATTTGATACCTTCGCATCAATCAATACTTCATTATAGACTTCCAACATTGATGGGCCTAAAGTATCTTGTAAACATTTTAAAGTTCAGCTGGCAGCCCATCTGGTCCTGGTGTTTTATTATTCTTTTGTTTCTTGATCACTTCTGACAATTCCATCACTGATATTCGTTCATTTAACATAGCTTTTACTTTTTCTGGTACTTTAGGTAGTTCTGCTTTTTCCAAATATTCTTTGATTTTCTCTTCTGAAACTTTTTCTTGCTCATACAGCTTTTCATAATAATCTTGAATTATTATTTTTTTATCCTCATTTTGGTAGCATAAAGTTCCTTTCTCATCTACCAGCCTATGTATCAATTTCTTCTCTTTCTCTGTTTTCAATTTATATGCCAACCATCTTCCTGACTTATTTGTGTTTTCAAAAAAGTTCTGTTTAGCGTTTTTGATTTTTTGTGCCAATTCTTTATCTAAGTAGATTTATTTTATGTTTTATTAAGTCCATTTGGTTTTTTTAGCATCTTTTTGTTTGGTTCTTTCTGTAATTCTAATTCTAGTCTCCTGTGTTCTTCTGCTAACATCTTTTGATTTTGTTTCTTTTTCAGCCCTGTCTTAGATGATCTGGTTTTATATAGTTATTATAGATATTAGGATCCAAAGCAAGCCACACTATTATTCAAAAAATGATATGTGTTCAAAATGGTATCGTGCATCATGCTGTCAGTCTGCAGGTGATAACTTCTTGGAAAGCAAGTTAGTAAAATTTTAAATCAAAAGTTGTTAAAGGCTTATAGGCACTGATAGTCTACTACATAATATTGGTGGCTGAAAGGACGCTGAATAGTTAGAAATATAAATTTAGCCTTGTACTTGATTAGGTAACCGTTGTTTGACAAAAGAGCTCACGGTCATTTAAATAATCCATGGTTATTGAACAGGCATGTAAGAATCAGATCTAAGGTTTGTTGCTTTCATTATACTATAATGATAATACAATATATTTCCTTATAATGAAATGTTACTAATTAATGGTAGTACTATATATTTCTAATGAAATGTTACTAATTAAAATGGAATTTCTTGGTAATCTAGCTAAGCTCCAGTACTTCCTGTAAAACGAGGCTGAATTTAATATTTATTCTGCCATGGAAGAAAAAGAAGTTTTAATCTCAGAGTTGAAGGGGAAAGTAGTAATTCAGTTTAACACTGTGGCCATGGTGCAGTTTTAAGAAGTTCTCAGGATTTTTTTTTATAAGTGCTGTTTCAGAAAAATGAACGTGACTATTTTCCAGTAGCATGCACTCACTTGTATGGAATAAATAAATATTAGAAGGAGGGCCTACTTTTGTTTAATTCCATGCATTGACCTTGTTCCTCCAACATGTTAAAATTGCGTCAGTGGAGTGATCAGTGTATCATGGGAACACCAAAAAGGGGTCAGTTAGCCCAGCCAACTCAACTCCTGGGGTTAAAAGTGGAACCAGTTTTGCATAGGGTAGAATTAAAATCCACCCACGCAACTATGCTATGAGAACACCAAAACCCTTATTTTGTTTATTTTTTTCAAGAAAAGAAAAATCCAAGCCATCCCTTTACAGATTTCATTGCAAAGGCCTAACAGCACAGAATATACCTATCAAACTTGAATGACAGTAGCCAACCAACCAACAACTGTGACTAGCAATGGAACAACATCTTGCTAGTACTTTTCCAGTGATAGGGCTTGTGGGAATTCTTGGAGAAAATGGAAAGGATTCTGTACGACCCAAATACAGGTTGGGGTGATTTTATTTGGAGAATGCAGTCCTGAAAGTAACCATGGAGGGCTTTATAGGTTGAAGCCAGTTTTTTAAGTAGTACCCCACAGGCTTATTGGTAGCCAGTGCAGGGCCTGTGTAGCATAATATAATGTGCTTCCAATGCTGGGTGTTAGTGAACACAACTAAAGTTCATTGCTAAGTAATAGCTATCAATGAGCAAGAAATGATGTTAGGTGTGTTTAAGGCTGGTAACTTGGTTTATACCTGAAAGTATTATATAAAGAACTGAATGACTTGATGGGCAGTAGAGGTCAGTAGTTGTTTGCCCATCTGGTATCTGAAGATGGCATATGGAAGACTTGCATCTTGGAAGATCTAGCAAAACAACTTTAGAATATAAAATTGAGTGACCAGTAGAAAAACAATATTATGAAATGGCTTGATTGTATAGAAACCGATGTAAGGTCCATTGAAAAACAATTATTTGAAGGAAGAATGAAAGAATTAAAAGCAAGGGCAAAAACTGAGAAAGTTGCAGGTATGTTTTTATTACGCTTTTCTGCAAGGTCACGACAATCCAAATGTACAATCCTCTTATTTTTATTTTATTTCCTAGGAATCTGGTCAAAGATCAGAAAACCATGAAGCCCAAATCATTGCATCTCCTCTGCCATGGTGGATCCATTATGTACTAAAGAATGAACTCCTTCTCAAGTTTCTTCTCTGGTTGGTCCTACTTGGACTGTTTGTGGAACTGGAGTTTGGTTTGCCATATTTTGTCCTGTCTATGTTTTATTGGATCTATGTAGGAACTCGTGGTCCTAGGGAAAGGCAGCCTGGAGAAAAAAGTGCATATTCTGTATTTAATCCTGGCTGTGAAGCTATCCAAGGAACTCTCACAGCAGAACAGTTTGAGAGGGAATTACAGTATCGGCCTTTAATTGAGAGATAAATAGGACTAATAATTTGTGTGTTCAATTTATTGTGATATTCTGCAACATTTTCTATTTTTAAGAAACACTGAAGATGTGAATTCTGTTTTTGTAGTGTTAAGAGAAAGGAGACTATGTAAAGACTTAGTCAAACATCCATTGTTAAACTTTTTGATCACCTGGATAGACAAATAAAATGAAGAAAAGCTTATCCAAATAGATTCTTGAATGTTTCTAATGAGAAGCAGGCTTGGAAATAATGGGATACCTAGAACTGTTAGGATATTGGAGAACCCAAAAATCGCAAAAATGTTGCCTGCTCCATTTTCTCACAAAGAGTATTCAACACACTTTCTTTGACTTTGAACAAGAGGGTTTAATCCAGGCTAGTTTGCAAATTATGAAATTATGAAACCCCATGATTTCAGTAGGTTTACTTCACATTTATATTAGTGTTTTGCATCTAATTATAGTATCTTTTGAAATAAGTAGGAAGTAACAAGAATATTTTACATTTTGACGTTTACAAAGGAAACTGGTTTCTGATTTAATCTGAATGTTGCCTATATTTGACAACAATAGAGCTTTTCTGCAATAGAGTAGCAGCTCTATATAGAAATTCTTCATTTGTATTTGTCTCATTGATAGGATATCGTGTATAATTTTCATACATCCTAGATTAATATGGTAAGATTTTTTGAAATTCAGCAAGTTTAACCAAGACCAAGTGTGTAGTACTGACATTTAATATTATCATTCCAATCAGTATCTATACGTGACCAAACTTTTTTCTCTAAGGCTATTGAGATTTCCAATTCTAAACGCGTTCTTTTCGAAAGTGGTATGAGCATCCTTTTCATACAATAGCAATTTAAGCCTTAAATATATCAAATAAATGTGGATCCGTTTATAGGTAGTCCTGTACCTATGACCCTCTGTTCATTGATCAAAGTTATGACAGTGCTGAATGAATTGGTCCTCAGAGTTCTAGCCATCCTAGCAACCTCACAATCATGTGATCGTGATCTGGCACAACTGGTTGCTCAGCGCTCTATGAACTTGTGATTGCCATTTGCAAACTTCCCTGCTGGCTTCTCTACTAACCTCCTTGTTCTCTCCATCACCTAGTAGCAGACACTTACCTGCTTGCTGGCCTGGGACTTAAATGTTCTTGCTGACTTCCCCACTGATTGTGAGAAGCTGGCAGGAAATTGCCTCACATAAGGACCATGGTGATATAATTTCCAGTCCCAATTACCATTATCAAGGACTACCTCTAATTTGAGTTTGTTTGTTTGTGCCTTTGAATCTGTCGTGATTCCTGGTGACTATAATGGATAAGGCCATGCAGTTTTCTTGGCAAGGTTTCAGAAGTGGTTTGCCATTTCTTTCTCTCTAGGTTGAGAGAATGCGAGTGGCCCAAGTCACCCAGTTGGTTTTTTTAAACCCAAGGCAGGATTCGAACTCATGGTATCCGGGTTTTTAGTCTCGTGCCTTTAACTACTATAACGTCTCTTAATTTAGATAAATACTTAGTAATAAAATGCAACACCGGTTTTCTTTGTAGACTTGTAAATATAAATCTTGAGAAACAGATGCTGTTCACTTCAAAATCCTAATTAGGCTACAAGTCTTTTCCCACAATGACCGATCATATGTTTAAGACAAATATAGCACCTTTCTTATATTTCTCCTACAACTTGTACTCAGGGGCATGTTGCCTTTAAGCTGCTATCTGCTGTGAAGTACAGGATCATACAATGGTAATATTAAAACAAATCTGCACTGGTTACTAGTTGCTTACTAGTGTTAAGATTGACCAATAAAATTCTAAACAGTTTAAAGTTTGAAGAGAGATGCCTTCTGCATTGCCCCCCCCACCCACACACACCTGATATGCTGTGGTTGAGGTTGTGTTTGTCACCTTTTCTCACATTTCTGGACAGTCTGTATAGAAATATACTGTACATATTTGTCTAAACTCCTGAGAATAGGAATCAAACACAAACATATACTTTGCCAGGGTTTTCATTGCCAGTTTAGTATTCTGTGTTAATTTATACTTTTAAATTTTTCTGTTTTCAATTTTATTGGTTACTTTCAGTATTCACTGAGGCAGAATGGCAGGATAATAGTCCAGTCAAATCAAATCAAATACAGGCGGTGGCAGTGTAGCCATTTCACCATTTGTTCCAAATTTGTTCAGTCACCTCAGTTTACTCATTCACTCATCCCTTCTTGTGTCACAAATTCTGTTGTTTGATTGTGTAGTGTGTGAAGTGTTTCCTTGTTTCCCAATCTCTCTTCCATTCTATGAATTGCATTGCAGACCCAAATTGTTTTTTCCTAGTTCCTTGGTCATTTGTATAATTTTGTTGCATTTATATAAGTTCCTTATTTTATCTTATAAGCAGAATAATACTTCTCCTTCTATTTGCTTGATAATTTAAAGCCTACTTTATCTCAGTTCACTCAGATTAAACGTTAAAGTACTTTATTGCTTTAACAAATGACTGTTTTGAATCCCTTTTCAGTCTTCTGAAACAGAAGCCATTCTTTCATCCACATTAGAGCATATTTCTTATTTGAGTTCTTCAAAAACTCTTGGTAGCATAAATATGATTTCCTAATCCAAATTAGTCAATTGGATCTAGAAATTAATCATTTTCTGAAGTCCATGATGACTGTATTGAGTATCCATAGCAACTTTCCACTTAGTGTATTAAATTGGACAGCATAGTACTTGCTTTTTTCTGTTCTGATGATGAGAACATTTAGTTCATCAACAAAATCAAACTGAAATAGCAGCTTTCTTTTTTCGAACAATAGCTCTTCAGAAAAACTACATTTTATTTCTGCTTGCTAAGCTCCTTTTTAAATATAAATCCAATGTTAAGAGGAAGAATAATCGGAGCTATTATCTATGGAAAGGTTTGCATGACCTAATACAGCCCTTAGATTTATATTTCGGATGGATTTACAGGTTTGATTTAGAATTCATTAATGTTATCGGATTTGAACATTTTGAGTTGAATGTTCTATTTTTAACAAACCCCTCAAAATATTCTGCCATAATTTACTTATTATTTAAATTATCACAATAAAAAAACAAACAGAAAAAATTCTCGTAAAAGAGCATATATAATTCTTTTCATTGGTATAATTGACATTTCAGGTCAAACTTTAGATATGTCACCATATTAATGTTAAAAACTTAAATAACCTATAAGTATCAGAAGATACTTCAGAAAATCTTAAGAAGAAATTACATTTGATGAATCAAATGAGATATGTAGCAGTGTTCTATTGTTTGTAAACCAGAAAAAATATCTATATGTCAGGGTTTGCTTATGGAAAGCCAGAGAATTAAATACTGCATACAAGTTGCTGTAGTAGTACTACAATTTAAATCACTAGATTGAGACCTGATTTACATAAATTTAAATGTAATCCTATGAAACAATTATTCAAATTCAGATGATTTGGATAAATATGGATCATCCACTTCTAATATTCAATGACCAAAATTATAATCTGGCATTAAAATTGCAGGTTTAGGATATTGTTTAATTTTCTTGTTGAATTACTAATGCTTCTAAATAATTACACTGGATTATATGTGTTTCTCTTGAAACTACAGAAGAGGAATTTTATTTTGTTAACAACAAAGCAATAACAAAGCAAGATGACAGCTAAGTAGACTAAAATTACATTTAATTTTAGAGAGGTGGGCCAGCATGAAAAGCACAGGGAGCTTTGTTTAGCAGCATTTGTGAGTAATGGAGACTAACTTCTGTTCTAATGGGTAAAAATAAATATATAAGGGAAACAGAATTAAATAGGGTATGGCAGGAAGCATAATAGTATTGCTGATTACCTGGCTTCTGAAATTTTACTAAAACATGTAAAGTTAATCCTGCCAACCTCATAGCTTAAAACTACTAATTCTAAATCTTTGGACATTTATTCAAACCATTTACTTAACTCAGTAACTGGATTCGAGGCTTGATATTTTACACATTAATTTATTCATCTATTTTTTAAAAATGATTTTTATACGGCTTAGCTGAAAGCAGTCATATGGATAGCATGAAGTCTCAAGTACAAAGTCCCCCCTCCATCCCAAGGAAAAGAGACAAGACAGAACACGTTTGAATGGGACTAAATTTTCAGAATATTCTATAAGTATTTTTTAAAATTTTAAAGTACATGCAATATTGAACACTTTCTAAACATGAGTCAGAACAGTAATAGAAACAAGGCATTCACTTTTTATTACTCCTTAATTTATCTGTTGATCCATCAGCAGTACAAGCAAGTACTTAGTTCCATACCTCAGAAGTTGCAGTATTTGTATGTATAACTGAAATGCAACATTACTATCCGTATACCTTTGAAATAGAGTCACAGTAAGTAAAGAGGTTGCTGGTGCTTTTAACTGTTCAATGCATATAATGACCACTCATACAATACAGTACAGATTCTGAAACAAAGACATCTCAGATACAGGTTGATGTATATATTCCCTTTCTTATACCCATCTATGCTAATCTGGTGAGGAATATTTTAAATAGATTGCTTGCAATCCCAAACATATATCTTATTTCCCAATATTTCTACAGCTTCCTAGGAAAAATAAAAGAAAACCTTGCTGCCACCACCACCCCATTCCCATAGCTAAATCAAGTTCTTGGAAGAGTTGCTAGCCACATGCTGCTTTAGAGGGTACTAGGCAACCTGTGGTCCCCTTTTGGTCATCATTTCAAAGATATTTTTATTTGATTGTTTGTCAAACATGTACAAGATAGGTATAAGTATAAACATAAACATGAACAAAGGAAGTAAATACAGATAAATGGGGACAGTAAGACATGGACCTACTGTCTTACTGGTGCGCTTATGTATGCCCCCTTTACAGACCTCTTAGGAATGGGGTGAATTATTGAATCAGAGAAACAGATTAATACTAGTAGGCAAAAAAGAAGTGGAATGACTTCCAACTTCTTGTTGGCTTCCTCACTGATTTTCTGGGAAACTGGCAGGAAGTGTCAGAAAACCTTCTTTCCTTCCTAACATTCCTGTGGCTTCCCTATTTATTTTGCTTCTGGGAAGCTTGCAGGGAGAAATTCAGTGGGGAATCCAGCAGGAAGTTGCAAGTCCAGGACCAGCAGGCAGGTAAGTGAATGCTGCTGGGTGGGGAGGTGCACAAGAGGTGCAGTGTAGGTCAGGGAGGGCAAAAGGGTGTGGAAGGATTAGGAGGTGCTGCACAAGTTGTGGAGGATACACAGAATTGCAACATGGGTTGGGAATATGTGCAGGGGTGTGTGAGATGTGGCATGGGTCAGGAAGAGTGCACAAGGTGTCGTGGGTTGGGGAAGAACTGGATACACAAGTGGTTGGCATTGCATGAGCACAAAGGAGTTGGATCGATTGCGCGGATAGGTAAGATCTGAGCAATATGTTAATTTCCCTGCTGGCTTCTCCATTGTCTTGTTGGAAGCAGTCAGGGAGCCTTGGAAATGAGGATCATGTGACCCTGGCTGTGTGGCAGTGCTGAAGTAGCAGCAATGCAGTGGGGCTGAAGTGGTCACAATGTACCCGAATTTCATCCCCACAGGAGTAATTAGTTCCTGCATTCTGTAGATTTACCCATTTGAGGTACCTTGATTCAATAATTGTTGCCCTATGATTCACCATTTTACCCAGCTGAAGGTTACAAACAGATGAGTTTTAATAGCACATAGATATCTTCAACAAATGAAAATCAGTGAACACCAAGAAAATGCTTGAGCCATATGGAAGAACTATACATTTTTAACAGCATTTTTCCTTCTAAATGTACATTTCTTGGAAAAGGTCTTTCCAGGTTAGGTGTATATGGTAAGACAGATTCTGCTCTATTACAGGATTCCTAGACAAGGCTCCCTTTGGAATCTGCTTTGATGTTGATAGGTTTCCATCAGATTTTCCTTAAACCCTCTTACATTAACCCAGGCCAGTACCATTTGCATTATCTATTGGGAGAGCCCAATTTGGGGTTTGCAAAGGATGATCAGGTCTTAACCGAAATGGTGAGAAAAACAGATGAGTGAATAAACAATTTTCCATTCAAATCTCAATCATGTTTCATTTTTATTCAGAAATAAACTTGCTATTCACCAACCCAATGCATGTTTTTTCATTGTTCTATAATTGTTTCTTGCAGGTTGAAAAAAAATATTTGGAGGGACACTTTGCTTCATGGGCAACTCTGGTGGAATGCTTAGAAGATCAGGAGAAGTTAAATCTTTGAGACTATAACTATCTTGATGCTCAAAAACAACGGAATGGGAGCTTCATGAATTGCCTAGTGCCGTGAAGTACACGTACAGGCAGTTCTTGCTTAATGACAGTAATTGGGACCAGCAATTCCACTACTAAGTGACACAGTAGTAAAACATAATGTCATATGACCATAATGACCTATGGCAATTGTGGCAGTTCCAGTTACTGTCATTAAATGAATCCCATACAATTATTAGGTGCACTGTCATGTGATCATCATTTGCAACCTCTTGCTGTCTTCCCCACTGATTTTGCTTGTCAGAAATCAGCAATGGTCACAAATGGTGATCATTTGAACATGGTGATGCTGTGGTAGCCGTATCTAGGATGACCAGTCTTCAGTCTTATTCAGCATAGTTGTAATTTTGAATGGTTAAGCAAAGACTAAGTATCATCAAAAGAAACCTTTTTATGATCCTGTAATTCCTTAATTTGGGGTAGTTTTCTGACTGGCACACAGTGTTTGCAGCAGATATTTTTTCTTTGCACTCTTGGAGATAAATATTTGCCACTACCTAGGATTGAACTCTCAACCTTCTGAGTGGGAGCTGAGAGTCTTTACCACTAGGCCACCATACCGCTCCCCTATAATGTCCCAAAGGTGCTTTTTCAAGAGGCATCTGGACTTTCTGGATGATGGAGAATCTCCATAGACATTGTGCTTGTCTATAAGTGTCACTGAAGAATATAAAATTCCTATGTGAATTTTTAAATCAGTGACATAATAGTAAAGATGTTGAGCTAGTGTAAGCTTCAGATCAGGAAGATAGAGATTCATGTCCATCCTCAGTTTTAGAAGCTCATCAGGAGACATTGTGAGTTTTGCCTCAGCCCAACCTACCTCACAGGGTTACAGCTACTGAAATTGGACAAGAAAATGATATTCCTTGAACTGTTGGAAAAACATTTGAGGCACAAAATAAAAAATAGTTTTACTCCCTGAAAGTATTAGAAAACTAATATTCAACTATCATAATGCATTTTAAAACTCAATTTAAATGATAAAATTAAAGCGTTTTGGAGATTACCCTATTGATAAATATTTCTGAAAATATTAAGTTATTTTCCACATCTCTTTTGTAGTTTGAACTAATTAGGATCTTACATATCCATAATATTAAAATCTGGTGTTTTAATTAGGAATTATATGACAGGACATTTTTCTGCACTTCTGCAATCTCCATTTTTCCAATATTGCTATTTTAGCCATTAAATCCCATAGCAATTTAACAGGATTTCTTCACAGGAGGAAACAAATAACTGAGTTCACTTACAGCACAATTTTACTTATAAGAAGGCATTATTTAAGCAGATTACTAATGAATGCATAGAGAAGAGCTGCTTTATAATAATTAACTTCAGCTAATCATAAAACTTATTTAGGTAGTTATCTAGGACTGTCACAAGACAAATTACTTGCCTAGAATAGGATGAATGTTCAATGTAATATGACCAGCTTGTCTTGGATGGTAAACCCAGACTACATTATATATCACAGCTTGTAGCTGACTTTATAGAATCATTGTGACATTCCCTTTTCTCTACAAACATACTGACTTATAAGACTGAGTCAAGTCTTTCACCCCAAAGTCTCTTTCAAAATCTCAAAAATGCACAAATAATAGTTTTAAATAGCAATTATATCTACTTATAAATCTCTGACAATGAGTATAATGAAGTGAACTATACAAAGTATAATTGGAGAAAAATATGCAAATACAATTTTTAAGATCCATGAATTATAAAAAGTCAGTGGCTAATCAGTTACATAAAGTATCCACCTATAACTGAAAATTACACTACAATTTCTGTTTACTTTGGACAAACCTTAAAAATTCTTATCCTTGAACAGACAATTATAGGGCTGCATTGTAAATTTGAATCAATCACTGCTGCAGTGTTTGAAGTGATGACTTTCCAAAGAGTTTGGTAGAACCTACTGTTCCTGCTCCTAAAAGTGAGTGCACAGCTCCATTCCTTTGAAGCCAAAGGAACTTCAGATTCTGCCTGACTTCATGTTTTGAAGGCAGATTTTCTGTGGTCAGTACAGTAGGTTATATTGGACACAATGGTTCCAATGACTTCATCTATTTGTAAGTACATAAATCATGAACAAGGGCTCTAACAGAAGTTTAACATAATTGTCACATGGGGAATGTTTTTTTATGGCTTGTATATAGCATTTGCAGAGAAGCGTTTTGCAATTAGAAATTACAGTTGTGCAATTGGACTAAAGTAACAAAAAATTGAAGGCAAGAGTTCTTCCAACAGACATGAGGACACAAGAGTGAGGTGCTGCCAGCATAATGGCTATACTGAGTTGATGAAAGTGATTATGAGCTTTATGTATTCTATGATGGTTTTTTTAGATGCTTTTTTCTTGTTCTTAAATTGCAATATTGTTCTTTTGTTTTATATTTGTTTTGTTTGGTGTGTGTGTGTGTGTGTGTGCATGTAAATATATATCTCCAATAAATTATATATACATTTGAAAACAATAACCTGTTCATACCCTATTATACACTACAGTGGTTGAAACATGTATAATGATCTATTAAACTTTAAGAAATCCAGGATCAGATGGCTACAAACATTACTTTTGCCATATTCTGCTTTAATTCAATAACATCTATTTTCTGTCTTTTAAACAAAATTAAAATAACATTGGCACAAAATAAATTCAGTTTTGAACTGTTTTTCAAGTTAGCACCAGTACCCATCTTTTTATTCTGATGAAAGTTTTAGGAATGATAGACGCCTTGAAATGGATTTACTAATAGCAGAATATGGAATTTATATAGTTTTAATTCATTCCAACTGAGGAGTTCACTTAATTACTAAGATTCTGAAGATTCGTGAATGCCAGCCATCTCTTCTGTTGGATTGTGAGCTGACCAAAGTGCTGAAATTATAACTCCAAAATCAACTCACTCAAATTGTGTTTCCAGAAGACAGAAAAAATGCTCTGGTCACATATAATCATAATGTGCTGAATGTTTATGACCAAGACTTCTGAGCACAGAGGCAGTTTTCACATATTTGCTTTCTAGGTTTCAGCATAATAAAATAGAGCATTTCTGTCTCTATTCTTACAGGAACAGTAACATAATCCATTTAAAAATACATACACAACAATAAGCTACTAATTACTTTGGTTCATACTAGCATTTATGCAGCTTTCTGAAGCAGTAAGGGACTATGAAAGAGCTAAGGCATAAAAGGCTAGGGTATACTAGAGGCCAAGTACTTCTTCAGACCAAAAAAAAAAAGCTAACAAGTCTAAAACTGTGCAACAAAAAGCAACGTATTATATCCAATACTTCTGATATTTGAACTAGAGTTGGATTGTTCAGATCTTTCCAGGTAGCAAGAAAGTGAACATTCCCAATGCCTTTGGAGCTACTTATTGTAAAAAAAGCATTTACTAGACTTGCATTTCAAATATGTTTTTAAAAGTTAAACATTACTGTCTCAGGATTGCAGAGAACGTTTTCATTAGCATTAATGACAAAAAGCACTGGCCCATATTTTTTAACTATAACGGGCATGCTCTTTTGTGAAAAGCTTATTACAGCCGAAGTATTGTAGAAGATATTTCTCTACAAAAGTGTTGCTATGTAGAGAGACTTTCTGTCCTGGATTGAGCTCAAAATGGCTACTTTTCGCTTAATAAAGCTACCAATAGGAAAGGCTCTGAAATGTATATGAAGATTATGCAGACTATAACTGCTTTTTTCTAACCATGAGAGTGGTTAGCCTTACCTTTTTCAAACACTGATCTTTCTTATCTGCATTAATCAGCTGCATTCTTATCATTTAATCAATGCTTCAAATTGTCTACCTGTTCTAATAGGTTATTAACCTCATGCTTTGTAACTGCATCAACACAGGGATTAGACTTTGGACACCTGAAGGCTTCTGGTTTTAATTGGGGAAAAACTCTTTAAACTTACTTTGGAGGTGATTTCTACCCTCAAATGCACTGATTATATTAGCCATCCGCTTTATTTTAAAAGCTTATTCAGCTGCCTGCAGCAATAAACAGCGGAAGGTCAAGTCTTCTAAAGACTCTAAGATCTGGCTGGGTGTTCAGTTTTATCTCCTACAGTTCTGGTCAGAGGGGCCATTTCTTCTGCATCTTAGTTGAATGTAGTAGCTTGACAAGTAGCAGCGTAGACGGTAGTTCCAACTGTACCTCCACTGCTAATGCTGTTGGCTGGATACTTAAGTGGCTTCATACTGTTGTCTCTCTGGACATAAAAGTGTTCCAATCTCCATCGTTCCCAGCTTTTCTGGAATTCTGTTCGAACCTTCCATAAGGAAACAAAGGGAAAGAGAATGACATACAATCTAGTACTTCTGCACTTTTTGTTACAGAGCTAAAAAAATCATACAACGTTTTAGATAATAAAAACAAATCAAATGAAAATATCTTTATTATGATGTTTGACTGACCTTTACAGTAGGAAAACAGAGTTTGGTACAGCAATTCATTGTCAGGGAAAAGAAACAGTAAGATAATAGAACCACCTATCAATTAAAAGTTTTGTGCATTTGTTCAAATTGAAGATACTTGTCCATCTAATATGAGTGTAAAGTTAGCATCCTTAGCAAGGTTTAATGTAATCTGACTATTCCAATACATCTCAAATAGGTTGTTTTATACTAATGGCAGCAGATTTATACTAATAGCATGCACACACACATATTCATATACATATACATACATACATATATACACATACGCAACACAGAATATAGAATATTTATTGAACTTCTTTGCTACAGACTGAGCTGTTCAAGTAAGATTAGACTGAGCATGACTATAAAATCTTGTATGTTTGCTTATAGATTTTTCAAAAACTCTTTTTTTAGCATTCAGTGTTTCCAATGTAATTGCAGCAAGTCCAGTTTCTTGTATAGATAGCGTTAAAGAGCATGATTTCAATAGTTTTAAAGTCTTGGTTAAAATGTAGGGTTTTTTTCATGAGGTCTGGTTGAACCTCATAGGGACTTACTGAATGAATTTGCACAGTACTGAAATATAAACACAGTTACTAAATACAATTGTGACTAGTTATGTATGGAATTTATGTATGTTGTATACATGCAACTTTTGTACTCTAAGGATGAGCAATTTGCTATGAGAAGTCGCTATAGCGTGAGCAGTGAGAGAAACTATGCAAATTACAATACATCACAAGTGTAATTACCATCTACCTCAACACAATCTATATGAGTGTCAAATCCGATCACATCACGTGACGTATCATGACGGTTTTTGCCTTTGCAGAGCCGATGTGGGCATGGCCTGCACGTGACACATCTGGCCTGTGGGCTGCTAGTTTGACAGGCCTGATCTATACAGTTTTGGCTTTAGAGAGTACAATACAGGATTGAACCTTGTATGTGCCAAACATGGGTCTACCACAAGTTTCTCCCTCTCCCAAGCAGAACAGATGAATGGTGTAACAGATGAATGGTGAGGAAGAGCATGCATTTACCAAACATCTCCAACATCTTTCAAGCCACCATTAGTAGTTTAACTAAAACACAGTTGAGTGACATTTTGTTTTTCATTAAGTAAATTGCTTTTGAATCTAGTTAAAATTTATGGTGACTGAAGTTGTTGAATACCAAGTTTGGTATGTGAAAATAAAAACTCAATCTAAATAGTATTCATTCTACTGTTCATTTGATTTTAATCAACAAATGAAAAGTACTATTTTAATTCATTTGGATATGATGGAAATGTTGGCACAAATTATTCCTTATTGCTTACAATATTGTACATGAGATCCACTATTATTTAATTATTGATAGGCAGTACTTTATGAAATGGCACATTATTTGGATGGAATAGCCAAATAATGTTTCCCCAAAGCTCTTTATGGTGACAATTAAGGAATAAAATGCATCAATGTACTTCTATATTGCAGTCACCAAATGCTTTCATAATTGAGCATATAGTTTTTCTGTTTCTGCTAGGTTAAAGATTAATGTAATTTCTCCAGCCTTCATCCATGACTGCAATTTAAGAAAGCATATTGTTGTAGAAGAGGTAAAATCTAATTGTGTAAAATCTGCTCTGAGCCATTTTGCCAGGTTAACAATCTAGCGATCTGTGAATGAACTCCAAGGTGATAATAGGAAATAAATATGGCATTGGGGAAAGAAAACCAATTATAACAACAAAACTGTGAGCCATATCAGCTTTTAGGGGGGAAAAGGGAGGGAAAATTGGCAAAGTAAGTGATTATTTTAAAATTTGAAAAATACCACAGTGAGGTTATTATTTCTAGGTTCTAGAATCTAGGATCATGTGTTTTTACAGGAACTTCAGTTTCATCTTGTCTCTTTATATAATGTGGTACTTTTGATTTTTTTAGAAATAATGTAGAGTGGCTTATTAAATAATGACAGGAGTATGCAAATCTACACTACTATTATTTTTTCACATTTATAAATCAGAAGCAACTTAATACTCGAAAGTTACAATGTTTAACCTAAACTAGAGAAAACTTCTGAGTACAATGCTTTCCATTATGGTATATTTATTTGCATGCCTTCAAATGTACCCTCTAGAAGAATATCAGATATCAAAAACAAGCCTGCAACTGTGAGGATGGGTTGAGCATCCCATATATTTAAAGTTATTTCTGGTAAGCAGTAGCATATGTCAACCAGGAAAGCTTGGGTGGAAGAAGAGCTAAAAAGAAAAGACTATGAGTAAGAAATAGGATCAAGATGTCTCCCTTGTGGCCTTGCTTTTGCTTTTCAAATTGGAAATAGATTTGTCCTCATAATATTGTAGTGTATGCATGGTGAAAAATGTTTAAAGAATTTAGTAAATATGTAATTAAATACTTTATTACATGTTTTAAAGTGGAATTACAATATTTCTTAAAATTCAGATTTTAATTCACAGTAGCACATTAATTCAAAATTCAAGGAGTTTCAGATTTGAAATCTTTCTAACCATACATCTATAGTTACAATATATGAGATTTATTTGGCAAAATAGAATAACTGTGTATACTGGTTAAAAGTACTACAACTTTGCTAGCGACAACTATTCTCTTGTCAAATTTTCTATCAGAGATAAACATTCAAGTTCAAATTTTGTACAGATTCTGGTATTTTATCAGAACAAGAACTGAGTAATTCAAGTGTAATTACTTGTTAACAAGAATGGGAATTGAAAGCTGAATCGACTGAACGACAACAAAATAGGATCAAACAAGAAGCATCCATCTGCCCAAAGATATTTAGTTTATTTCCATTCATGTTTTCCCTTGAATGGAAATCTATCTTTAACATCTGTTCCACAGCTTTTCAAGATTTACTTTATCATGAATAGTAGATTGGGCAGCAAATGATTTCAAATATCCCAAAATTATGATTACTTCATTTGTGATAGTTCACTGTTCTCTAAATTATGCAAACATATTATTGTGCTCAATGTTCAATGAAATTCACTTGTTTTTTTAGAAATAGAACCATATTAAATGAAGAAGGCTATCTACTGAATGATGTATAACAGCTTCATGATTTAATAGATGCTTTTTGTGTGAGGAGTACGATTTTAAGAGAATATGAAGCTCTGCTGCTTGTTCCAGAATTATCTATTTTATAATTTGTAACAATATGACAAATTTCTTTTTTCATTTTGTTTTCTGCCCTTCTAGCATTGAAATTAATTGAAAACTCCATACATTTGGAGGTGTTGGATGTGCATATCTTCTGCCATATAGAGGTCTCAATGAAAGCCCCAAATTATAATGCATTATATATATCTTGGGATTTCTACTTTAGAAACTATATTTTTAAAAAGTAATTTTTGCATAAAATAAATGAATAATAATACATTTGTAATCATATTCATCAGACTGAATCCTGGAACAAAATCCAGTCTCAGTTTTTATGAATGAGCATTGTTAGATCTCCATTGAATAGCAGTTATAAAATATGGTTTGGTTGCTTCTGTGTAAATTTCAGTACCATTTGATACTGAATGGGTTGTAGCCAGCATATCTTCAAATTGAACTTACATTCTGGTGAGTACATGAACATTTCCAAACAGTTTTCTTGGCAAAAGTACAAAAATGATTTGTCATTGTCTAGTAGATAGTTAGATAGCAATCTCCCATCTAAGTATTAATTAGGCCTGATTCTGCTTAGGTTTTGAGCTCAGGCAAAAGGTAGACATTATGGAAATTGATATAAGGATTTATCATGGAATTCTTTTTTCTGGATAAACAAATGATCTTTTCTAGATAAATAAAGCCCTCCCAATCCGTTTAAAACTTTCTTAAATCAAAATGCCATTCCTTTTTTGCTTTTTACTAATTGTACCTTGGACACTACCCAGAGCTCCTCAAGGGACTTAAGCCTCTGTTTAAAAAATTTTAAATCCAAAAAGGTAAAAGTCACCAGATATCAAATTTAGTTTGCCATTTTAAAGATTCAAGTCCTTTTTAAAAGTCCTTTTTAAAATAAAGGAGCCAAAATAGCCATCATTTGGTAAATAAATATGATTTTATTTTAAATGTGTTATTGATAGAAGTAATTAAAAATTAGTATTGTGGAATAAAGCAACTTTATATGCCTCTTACCTCAGTATTGTTAAAACAGTAGAGAATTGCCACCAAAAGTCCCTGAAAAATAAAGATAACAAAATAGCAGTTAGAAAAACCACACATCTTTGAATTAAGCATCACTAGCAAAGCTAATAAGAAAACAGACTATATGTAATATTTTTTCCTACAGCATAAGAAAGCAGTTCTATGGAAGAAGATTTCATTTGGCTCCTACAGAATGCCAGGTTAATACATTTTATTAGCAATTTAGTTCATTGCCCTTTCGAAATAAAATGATAAAAAGGAAGACAACTGACAATCAGATAGTGACTGGTTCAATGTAAAAACAGCAGCACAGGTTAAACAGGTTAAATCCGATGCACATTCACTACAAGAAGTTTCCCAGAATTAGGAGCAGTGTGTTGACAACATAGCCAACCAGACAGGCTGGGATTGCAATTCATCAACCTGATGACCCTCTACAAATACTCTGCAAATAGTGCAAGTCACATCTCTTAGAAAATTATGTGGGTAATTTTCAGCTTGCAGTCAGCACACTTCTATGTAGACCCTGTGCCTATTCAGAGCATTCAGTTCAGCTAGAAAAAATATAGCTTGACATGTATCATTAGAAACCTCAAAACATTTAATTCTTGACTCTTAAACTAGATTAAACTAGATGAATAAGATAACAAGCAAATCAGGGAGAGATAGAGCAAAAAGAAGAATTCATATAGCTGTATAAAAAGCGCAATCTTCTCCAGAGTCATTAGAAATGATTCTGTGAATTATTAACATTAAACTGTCTAAAAGATATTAACATTAACATTAAACTGTCTACCCTCAATCCTTTCTGTATATAATAGCAGCAGAATAAAGGCAGAAAGTAGGACACCAGGTGATCTTTTCTGTATTCTGTATCACAAAGAAATCAATCTGGTCAAAGGGGATGATGTATCTGGGTGTGCCTTATTAAGCAAATATCTTGCAAGGCACATTTTGATTCATATTTACACATCATACCATTTGAGCTATCATGTAAAATTGATGGATTCCTTTGTTCAACTCCAACCCACAACTCTGAGACCAGCTTGCATGTCCTGCATTTGCTGAGTCAGCTGCAAAAGTGATGAAATGATTTGGCAATTTTTTTTGGTTGTTTCCTATTCTTCAGTTATGATGAACATTCAAAGATCTGGACAGTTGACAAACCTAATGGTTGGGTAAAAGATGCCTGCAACAAAATTAAAGGGAACCTTTCCTGTTAATCTAGTGAAAAGGGAAACTGTGATTTCTCATCTGATGAGTTGAGTAATCTAGATGTACTCAGTGGTATATCAAATTCTAACCAAAGTGATGACATTCATCCTCCCAGTTTCTGGAGCACAACAATCCTAGCACAGACTGGAGCTGACACCACTGGAAACAGAGTTTCAAAAAAGGAAAATCCTGAAATCTTGATTATAAAATTTCAAACTGAATAGAGAATGCAGGTCCTACCTGAAAAGAAGAGGAGGAGAGTTCAAAAAAAAGCTTCACAAACCGCAACATCCCCTTGGCGTGCTCATCAGTAACAAAAGCAAAGATGATCTCATGTGTCCCCAGAAGTGGGATCAGAGTCAGTGTAGATTTGGCCAATCTGGGAAGATCAATCAAACAGGTTAACAAACAGAAGCAAAAGATACATCTAAAAGAATAAAACTGGAATAAAACAAATTTAACCACTCTTTTTGTAAAACTATCTCACAAAACAAATGACTCTCGTCTCTAGGGTCTCAACTTCTTCTAGGAAAATGAGGTGGTCTAGCTTGCAGGGCTTCCAAACTTAAAGGCAACATGTTGAATTACGGTAGCTCAAGAAACAGTAAAACTGGCACAAAATTATTTACGGCTACTGGGTTCTTCAAGCTCCAGAAGGAAGCCTTGTTACATTATGCATCAAAATTTGCAGCAGATATTCAGTGGTAGCCCCTAATGATTTGCATTATTGAAATGTATCTCTTCCATTCCCTCAAAAAGAGGAACCCAAATATGTACACAGGGAAAATGTTTTTGACCTAGAGGACAAGATTGATTTCCTGATAAACTATTCCAGTTTGCAAAAAATACTGTATACTTCATTGATAAAATATGAGTGGCTTCGTAAAATCGTACTTTAAAATATTATGTTTCTAGCTGGAGAATTAAAGGAATATTTGCTAAATTTGTACTGGAAAAGGGTATTTGTGGATGTATCATATTCGCTGTAATGGTACTTATTGTTGACATATATTTATGTACAGTGTGCCACTATGCCAAGCAACATTAATATTAATATCAAATATATATATATTGATAAACTTATCAGTACATTTCTACTCCAGACAATACCAAAATTACTACTTTAAAATGTCTGATAAATCAGAACTTTCTACAATAAATAACTTGAAACCCACATAAAAAAAGAACCCCACAGCTTGACATGGGAGTGACAGGTAAGTCTTCAAAGTAAATGGTTTATTGGGGAGACTCTTTAACAAGCTGCATATACTTCAAAATACTCCTAAATCAGAGTTCAATAGAAAAGTATAAAAAGTTAAATTCCCTCTCCCTACAAAAAAAGAAATTTGACACACACTGCTATAATTCAACATTCATCTATACTTAAATTGTTACTGATAAATGGCACTGCAATTTTGTTTCCTCTTATTAGATGTAATCTGCACCTTTTTCAGTTGTCATAAGCATTTTTCATTATGATCAATTACCATAAGCATTTTGCTTGTGTGTGTGTGTGGGGGGGGAACCTTTATAATATTTTTGCCGAAAAATGATCTCACCTGCATTTTATGTCACTTTTGCGCAACAGATTGGCTTGCAGCTTAGAAATTATAATGCAAATAACTCTGATAAAGATCAGGAAGTTCACCTGAATAAAACAAAAAGGAATTACAAAGCAGATTGTAGAACTGAGCAGCATATCTCTGTTATCTCTATAATACTATTCCTTTTAAGATTATCTTGCCAGACAACTCACTCCAAAATTATGCTCATCATATGAAATATCACAAAGGAATGCATCATTACATATTCTAGTTGACACATTTCAAATGAAATTTTAGACACACATGCCAAGTGTAAATTGATATTTTAACTGATGCCTTAATTATTATAATGGTTTAATTCTTAGGCATTTTATCTATAGCTTATTATTATTATAAAATTAGCATAGGCTATTAGGAATTCTTGTCAACAGCTTTTCTGTTTAACACAGAGTCCAGTATGCATACCAGAGAAAAGATTGGCTTGTTAAGAAAGAGGAGTTTAGCCACAAGTAGTGTATGAAGTTGATGGACATTCAATTACTTATTTATTGGAACACAGAAAAAGGCAATTTCCAAATTCATGTTTACAAATAGACTGGTTTAATACATGACAGTTTGTCATGCATCATTTATGCACTGAATGTTAGTGGACAGAAAACAATTAATGGAATTCCTACAAAATTATTTTACTAGTGAAGGGACACTACACTAATCCATGTAACTATTGCAAGAATTTACAATCACTTACCCCAATAGCAACCATAATAGGTAGCCTGATGATCAACCAGTAGTTCATGTTCAGATTCTTGTTCCAACAGCTAAAATAATAAAAAATAGGACAAAGATCAGCATTCGGAGACAATAATCTAATTATCCCACATTTCTGTTCCATACATAGAAAAGCATAATGCCATTGCATAGCACATCTGAATCTTAGAAATAGTTTCAATGCATCAATGCAAAAATGGATGCTCTCAAGCTCTCTCTGTTACATATTAAGTGTAGTTAATAAAAGTTATTTCATTAGAAATCAGAAAAAAAATTATGAGGCACAGTAGATAGTCACATTTCCATCCTCACAATAAAAGGTCACAGACTGATTGCCAATAAGTCCAAATATCAAACTACTATACCAAATCAATCAAGGGTTTTGATTGATAATGAAAAAAATGTGTTTTGGTTTGCAGAAAATTTTGTTCTTGTAGCTGATCAGACAACTGTTTGGTTTGTCCAGACTTTCAATGAAACCCTGTTCAAACAGTTTGAGTATGTGCACACACACTTCCTACAAAGCTATATTTTCAACAGCTCCTTCTTTGGGCATTTTTCCTCCTTCAACAATTCCTTCCAGTCTATCTTTCAAATAATTTCAAAGCCAACATGTTTTGAGAAAAGTGTTTATAATCAATTGATTATATTATCATGAAGAGATTGAATATTATTCAAAGCCAAACCATATATCCAATTACAATTTATAGTATAGATGTATAATTACAATTTTGTAGTTGAGGTTTAAATTGCTTCCTATAAAAGTGGGTGATTTTCCTCCCTCTTACTTCCACTATCCCCAATTATCTTATCCTTTATAAAACCCAGCAATGAACGTAAGTATATGGGAACTAAAATAGTCCTAAAGTTTACATGGAGTTTGCATAGCCCCAGCAGTTTCTGATACTCTTAAAGGTAAGAGCTGGGCAGAGACATGTTGCTGGGGAAAAGACCAAGTCAGTCTTAAGATCCTCAATATATATGGCAAAGGCTTGCCTATAGAACATTTTGCTCATGTACCATTTATACACCATTGAAGATGGTAGGTATAGAAGAGGTAGGAATGTATGCTGCTATCTCACTGTGCATTTACACATTGTTCACAAGGAACTACTTGTATAATTCTACAGACATGCATCTGAAGTTAAAAAAAAATCCTGAAAGCAAGAGAAAAATTGGGGCATGCTTTTATTTTTAGAAATTACACCCTCACCCTCAAAACAGACACACAGACAATAGCAAAACAGTATTGTAACTGGATCTGAAGTGATATTGGGCACTGTGAAGCAATTTTTTTCACTAAGGCAAACCAAACAAAAAGGTCCATTAGTGAGTGACAAGTGACTGCCTACCAATTTACTCAAACTGTCACTCAACACAAATAGCAAATTATGCTGCAATACAAAGCTGTACTTCTGCATTCAGTTCTCAGTCTATCACTGGGTTGACGACTGAAAGCTTATTAGCGCTCAGGATGATTTAAAATCTCTTGACTAGTGCTAGTTTCATGCTTGATATACCTCTTTCTCTCACCAATCCCACTAGGAGATATTGAGAACTTGCAGGCATATTTCACATGTATTTCCCCCACTTTTTTATCATCTGATGTTTTCTCATCTTTGTGAGGATCTGGATATAGTTAGTTGTACAATGTTTGTGTTCACACTTCTGTTGGCATAATGTAACAAAAAAGGTCTTAAGCAACATTTGTAAATAAAACCCAGAAAAATCCTGGATTGATTTCTTTTTTTCTCNTCCTTCCTTCCTTCCTTCCTTCCACCTACCCACAGCCACCAACTCTGCCCATAGTCTGGAGTTTGATTCTGACAGGACGCAAGGTTGACTTAGTCTTCCATCTTTCCAAGGTTGGTAAAATGAGGACCAAGAGTGTTAGGTGTACTATGCAAATAATGTTTACATTGTAAACCTCTCAGAGAGTGCTATAAAGTGCTGTGGGGCAGTATGTAAGCCTAATTGCTATTGTTATTATTCCCATCTGAAAATTTGTAAGTTTTCCAGAATACGTTTTTACATAGGATCCAAAATTTCCTAAAACAGAACATTTCTACAGGATGTCTCAGAGGTGCTTTTTCAAAAGGCAACTGGTCTCCCTTTATTTTTCCTTGAAGACGATTCACCCTCATCAGAATAGAGCTGGAAAGGATCTTGGAGATCTTCTAGTCTAACCCACTGCTCAAGCAGTAGACCCTATACAATTTCAGACAAGTGGCTGNNCAGTCTCTTCTTAAAGACCTCCAGTGATGAAGCACCCACAACTTCTGAAGGCAAGCTGTTTCCACTGATTAATTGTTCTCACTGTTANGAAGTTTCTCCTTAATTCCAAATTGCTTCTCTCCTTGATTAGTTTCCATCCATTGTTTCTTGTGCTTTGGAAAATAAGTTGACCCCCTCCTCTTTGTGGCAACCCTTCAAATACTGGAATACTGCTATCATGTCACCCCAGTCCTTCTCTTCTCTAGGCTAAGCCATACTCAAATCCATCAACCATTCTTCATCATGAAGACATTTCTACAGAAGCCAACTGTAGCCTAGGATCCTTATAACTTATCAAATAAAAATATTTAGCGTATCATTAAATGTCAGGTACAAAAGATCACATCTATATGTGAAGGTCCAATTAAACTGGTTTATTGCTACTCACATGTCATGCCTATGCACAGGAACATTCTCAATTAATGATTAGCACCTGCTTGGAGTTAAATAAGGGTCAACATAATTTAAGGGAGGTTTCCCTTAGTTTGCTTCTGGTTACACAGGGATTCTAGGCTGATCCCCCTTTTAACTTTGCTTCTAGGTTCTGCCACTTCTTCTACATCAAATTAATCCCATCATGCTGAATTAATTTTTTGAAATAGGGAAGGTTGAAGAGTGGTTGATAGTTGTCAAACACCTCTGGCTAGACAGATGGGGTTTTAAGGAAAGGATCTTTCTTTTAAGGTTGCCACTTACTTGTATGAGCATTTGGAGAGCACCTTAAGGAACAAATGTACTTCTTGAAAACTTCCTATCCCTCTGCTGAAAATATCATGCCAAATGAGGTTACACTTTTGCAATATGGCTGCTGCATATCACACATAGCTCAAAGTGGATCATAAGCTGTCAGAAGCTGCAAACCAGTATCTTAAGATAAGAGATATATTCATTGCAGATCAAATACATTCAGTGTCTCTAGTCCTCATAAGCTGATTGGCTTAACAAAGAGTATCAAAGTCTGAGACTGAACATAGTCCACACTAGCTTCCCAACTTGATGTTTCCAAATTTTGATTAATAAAATACTACAAACAAATATCAAATAATTGTGCTGTATAGCCACAAGCAACCTAAGTGCCAGTTCCCCTGAATGTTGTTAGCCCTTATTGAACTCCAAATAGGTGCTAATCATTAATTGAGAATGTTCCTGTGTATGAGTAGCAATAAATCAGTTTAATTGGACCTTTACATATAGACCTGATCTTTGTACCTGACATTGAGTGACATGCTAAATATTTTTATTTGAGAGTACAACCAATGAGTGCAATTAATGAAGTTTTAACTTTGTTGTTTTGATACAGGCATCCATACATAAAATTACATTTAATGTTATTAACTGCCTTGCATGCCATTGATGGATGGAGAGATGAGACAAGGGTGTAGAGAAAGCAGAGCAAGGGCCAAGAAGGATGCGGCAAAGGTTGGAGAGAGTATATAGGGGTATGCAAGAGGTGAAGAAGAGGCACAGTCAAGCTCAGGGATAATGTGTTATAGGTATGGTGAGGCTCAGGGAGGATGTGTATTGCTGGCACAGCACGAGTGCAGAGGGGCTTGGGAAGAGTGGGTGGGTGAGTGAAACTTGCAGTGACTTAGGATCTTCCCTTGCTGAATTCCCCATTGTCTTTCTGACAAAACCAGCAGGGAAGGTTGCAAGTGGCAATCATGTGCAACCAGCTGTAAATATGAGCTGTTTGCCAAGTGCTCAGATTGCAATTACATGACTACAGGGGTGCTTGGACAGTCAGAACTCTGAGGACCAATTATAAACATTATTTCTTCAACGTCATCATAATTTTGAACAGTCACTGAACCTATATACTAAATGCACATCAAAGAAAGCTCTTTTTTTTCTTTAGTTTTTCAAATGAAACAAATTGAGCACCCAACATATTTCAAGAGATGGACAAAACTACTGTACCCATTTACCAGAATAATTAGTCAGTAGAACTGGAGTGACAAAGAGGAAAATGATTTGATTTTTAATTACACCTTTGTTACTTGGACCTTGCCTGAGTAACTAAAATCTTTGAACTTAAACAAAAATTCACCCATCCAATCCTGCAAAATATTTTTAGTAAGGGTAACTCATACCATTTAGGAAGAGAATAAATTATGTTTTAGGCCCATGTTGTTTAAAACTATTGATTTTCACTTCCACATACAAAGAGAATTATCAGTTACTAGGATCACTGAAGATTGAACATTAGTTATTTTTCATTATCCTTCAAAGGCAAATCACAAGCTCATTTTATAACTTGGAGTAATTAATTATAAGTATGAAGAGTATTAGGATATTTAGTAGCCATTCCTACCTTTTAGAGTAAGGGACAAAATGTTGCCTTTTACAGAGAGGAAAGCCACAAGTATATTTTACAATTTTACAAATATCTTTATAAGATTCAGGTAACTGATCATACTCCATGAGTTCTACTGATTTGCTAATGTTTAACAGAAGTTGTAAGTCTTTTTTAAAATAACATAAAAAGGCAAGCAATTGAATATAATAAACACTTCAAACACATCTTTGGATTGACAAAAACTGCTATGCTTGTAAGTGTTCTGGGTGCCTAGAAATAGAAAACTGAAAAATTACTGTAATCTGGTTTTAGAGAAAAAATTCAGAAAATGTTAAGAAAAACCCAAAAATAATACCACACAGACACAAATCTTGTATTAATAATAGTAATAATAAAAACTGTACTTTCTGTACAGCTTACTCAGACAGTTGAAAGTGCTGGATTTCACAAAGACTTTTAAATGAAACTTGTAGGTCCATCATTTATGCAGAGCAACAGATGCAACAAGACTATTTCATATTGGCAACATTCTCAAAATCATCCTTTAGAAGAATCTCTTTTTACCCCTTTTGTGTTTGTCTATATGCAAACTATATAGTATAGACTATATAGTAGTTCCCCTTTCAGCAACTACTAGTCAAACTTAATTCAAAGACATATTCAATGTCACTAATTTAGTACAGAATGCAAAAAGGCATCAAAACAATTGTAATAACCAGTATTCTCACTGTTACAGCAATAGCACTTAGATTTATATACT
>AZIM01003862.1:22709-37846 GCA_000516915.1 Ophiophagus hannah | reverse complement strand
TCCAGTCCCCTAATCATCTTTGTTGTTCTTATCCACACTCTTTCTAGAGTCTCAGCATCTTTTTTACATAATGATGACTAAACCTGGATGCAGTATTTTTTTATAAAATAGGTTTACAAAATGGAAACAGACTTTAAGTTTATTGCCATCTATTCCTTCATAACTTTTTATTTTAAAAACTGTCCAGAAGAAATCTATATTTTCATGATTATTTCCTCAAATACATTTTATAGGCAATTTTCCATTTTTGCATTTTTGCAAATGTAAGTTTTTCTGTATGCATATTTGTTCATGCCATGCTACTGTGATATAGAGAAAAAAATTCACAGAGTAAAAGAAAAAGTGCACCAATGTCTTCTATAGAACTATTTTTAAATAGGTTAAGATTAACCTTTTGTTGAATGTAGTAAAGTATAAAAGTAAGTGAAACTTTTGTATGGATGATGACTTGTCCCCTAGTGTCCAGAGCATGTAGTTGTGCTAGTGCATAAATATAAGAGAGTTTGGATTATACGTTATGAGGTTTCTGTATTGCTCCCTGTGTCCCAAAATGTTTCAGTTCTTGCAGACTTTTTCCACTGTACATATTGCTTTTATAAACATTCCTGCAAACCAATCAGGCATCAGATGAGAACATGCATATTACAGTAACAAATCACAACAATACTGCTAAAATCTTGCATTACTTTTCAGCTACATAAAAGCTGAAGCTACATTACATAAAAATGTTGGCCCAAGAATGGAAACTTTTGATTAAAGGGAACAATTAAAGCATCAAGGACAAAAGGGAATTAAACATATCAATTGGCCAGAGTCAAAATACAATAGTAGGAATTTGTTCTATACACTTCTATAAAATGTATGAATACACTGTGCTGAAAGGTGACAGTAGAGGTTTTGCTTCACCATAATCATTTCCAGTGGGCTCCAACTAAGTGAATATTAAGGTATAGTCTGTTGCCCTTTAGATTCATTAAATGTTCTCACCATGTGTGAAATAAGTTTGCAGGAACAATGATTTCTATTGTATATAGTTCCAGTATATCAAGTTGATATTGCTGAATAAAAACAGGAATGTGATTCTGTCTTTTTGGTGCAAGCAGTGGCATAGCCATCAAAACAGGACAATAAAGATGTAGTGGAATTGCAAAAGAAAGGTGTGAAGACACTATGTGCATTTTTTTCTTCACTTAATGAGTGTACATAGTTTTTAACTAATAGTTTATGGGTTAATACCATAATCTCTCAATCAAAAGCAAAACCATTTGGTGTAGAGAATTTACATTGGCATGGTCAGGTGTATTTCCTTTATCTTTTCAGGTATACTCTTTATCAACAGGTGTTTTCTTGGCATGTACTGTATGTCAGTGTCATGGCAGAAACATTTATATTTTCTCAAAACAAAAAAGTGATTCAGTAAGGGGAAAATCAATATATTCTCTAAATCAATGCCAAAGATGAACCTCTATGTAGAACATGTTTCTAGGATTATGCTAAAACTAACTTTTTGGATACATCTGTTATCTCTAGAGTTCAAAACAATTGAAGATATATAAGGAGTTTGTTTTATCAGTTTACCTTTAATATTACATTTACTATTACTCTTGTATTTGCAATAAAAGCATTAACTAACCTAACTAACTGGACATTCATTGACACTGATCTGTTTAGTTGCTGCCATGGGACAATGCATAAGTTCAAGTTGTGCCTTGTTGTTAATTTTATGTCCGATCAAATTTGTCACTGAACAGGTGTATTAAATTGTTTATAACTAGTGAGTAAATGACAGCTAAATGTGAAAAATATAATACTTACTCAAACATACACATCCTGAATTTTTCCCCAAATTCATTCTAGTCATAAATGATAAAGCAAGGGCACAAAATATATTCATTGTGTGTGCATGTATAGCATAGCTTGCTTCATCAAATGTACACCCATAGCTAAAAAAAAGTGTTGTATATTTTTTATAAATACGTTTTGCTAAGTCAAATGAAATAAAAAAGAAAACCAGTCCCCTGTTGAGACTAGCACCTATTCTGCAGGACAATACTTTATAACAATAACAATCTGTTGTTGAAGCTTTTTGCAATCCACAGGAAGCATGGCTTATTACTAGAGATGTGAGTAAACATGCTTTATCAGACTAAAGACGCTACAGAATCAGATTAAAGGTTTACAAGTTCAGTTTCCACAGTGACAATTCACTAGTATGAGTGCAGGAATAAATTGATCAGAGGCTATGAGAATTGAGATTTAATCTAGACAAGGCAGAAGCAGTGATAGTCAATAAACAAACTGGGGAATAGAAATAAACTTGGAAGAAAATGCAGTAGCGAGAATGCTTTTGTGTCTGCTTTTGGGATCATTATTACTCCCCATCTATTTCATACCCACTGGCTTTATATTTATTTTCAAGGCCTGCTATATACTAAATAAATAAACATTTCCAAAATCAATTCAATGTTGAGATTATTACCTATAAAGCCCTGATAAGTTTAGAACCAGGTTACTGGAAGGATATCCTGCAAAGGGCCTCCTTTTGCATTAGACTTGTCACTGGAGATTCATCATTATGGGAAAAGTGAAGCATTGTAGCCTATACTTGAATGGTTGATGTATGTAAACCATTGTGAGTGGATGTGGATTTTGCAGCAAACACATNACATACATATAAGTATGAGAGAATGTAAGTACGAAAAGTGACACTCCAAACAATCTATCTGAACCTCTGGAGAATTTTGGTGGGAGGGAGGACAGTGGGAGGACAGAAAGTTAATACTATTTTTTTCACCAGTGTTTAATGGTTTTAACCAGGTATTTAAAAAAACAGTTACCAGCAAAGATGCTTTTTAAATGGTGATGTTATTAACTAGATTTGTGTTGTTGTAAACTACAGGTAGTCCTCAACTTATGATCACAATTTGAGCCCAACATTTCTGTTGCTAAATGACACAGTTGTTAAGTGAGTTTTGCCCCATTTTATGAACTTGCTTACCACAGTTGTTAAATAAATCACTGCATGTGTCAAGTTAGTAACATGGTTGTTAAGTAAATCTGGCTTCCCCATAGTCTTTCCTTGTCAGAAGGTTGTAAATGATCACATGACCCCAGGACACTGCAATAGTCATAAATATGAACCAGTTGCCAAGCATCCAATTTTTGATCACATGACCATGGAGATGCTGCATAAGTCACTTTTTCAGTGTCATAACTTTGAACAGTCACTAAACAAATGACTACCTGCATGGGGTTTTTATGAGGGTTATATAATTGTTTCATCGAAAGCATAAATCCACTGGAAACTCACTATAAGGCATATGTGCAATATTCTTGCTGTTGTCCCCTTCAATTAAAACAGTACAGTACTGTGTTCTATCCTGAAACCAGAATCAATGACCAGAAGTTATGGATAGCCCAATCCTTGTGGGTCAGCCTAACTTTCACTTAAATTCAGTTAAATGTTGTTTTGTGTGACAAATTTTTATCTCTTTTCTGCTGAAAAAAATAATTAGACTATAGACTAGACTATCACTAGCGTTTGATCTCTGATTAGTGTAGTTTCAACAAAATCACAACTCTGGATCCTCAAAATGTGCATTTTTCCCATCACAGAGATTAATGTCAGCATTGGAAAGTTTTATTAAATAAGCCAGGCATATTGGCTGCCTCTAGAAATACAAGTTTAAAGACAAGCTGTCCAAGTGTGATGATGAGTCACAATAAAGGGCAGGATACATAAAACAGTGTGCTTTTCCAGCCAGATGTATATTTAGGCATGCAGAAGTTGCTGAACAGCAAAAGCTTGTGCTTATTTGTTTGAATAAAATGTAATGAAAAGCTTTTACACTAATCAAGTGACAAGTGGAGTAAATGCACAAAATGTCAATACAATAGCCATTGCCAAAGCAATTATAGCCAAGAAAAATGTGCAAATTCACCCACTCCACAAAACACAACCTTCACATGAATTAATTATGAATCAGAACCGAACCAACCCCTCATCTTCATAAAGGTACTTGACAATTCCCCAGAGGATTACAAACAGCATTGGCACACCTGGGGGAAAAGAGGAAAGAAGAAAAGCATAGAGAATGAATCAATAGAAAAACAATCAGGAAGGCTTGCAATGTAGTGAAGTTTTATTCAATGCAAAACTTCCTTAGGTAAATGAGATTATAAATGTCATTTATGATTTACAGAGTCCCTTTTAATTATCTGATGACCTTTAAAATGCTCTCTCCTTAAAAAAGCATTTGGATTGAAAATCATAATGTTGGAAACACTTCAGTAACATCTTCAGTTATAGTATAAGCTGAAAGAGGCAGAAATAAAATTAGATAGGGGAAATATTAGAATATAAACTTTTATAGAATAAATAAAAATAATAAATAGAAAGATTAGAAGTTTGCAGATGTTAGGCATTTTTTTCTATGTATGTTTAAACAATATAATGAGGATTACCTAAATTTGATAAATGTGATAGAGATTACCAACATTGTTACCGTGAATTGGATTAATATGAATAATAGCCAGAACCAACTCTGTCCACATACAATATGGATGTATACCTTAAAAAAACAATAAAAATATATTTTTTAAAAAATAGTCTCACTAAATGTGATATAATGCCTAGCCACGGTTTAGTACTGCATGTTATCTTAGAATATTCTAACTTCTATGTTTTATGATCAGCCTATAATCCTGATTAAATCCAATTTGTAAAAGGTTTTTAAAAGCAGGGAAAAGCAAACAAACAAACAGAAGTGGGGAAATGGCATATTCTGATGAATCATTTCAATCTTGTTCTGATAAATTTCATCCATGGCTTTGATATATTCCTGAACATATATTATTGCTATGTTTTACCCCAATAGCAGCTTTAGGCAATCAAAACCTTTTATATTCCTCTAGTTCTTAATGCAATGGAGTATTAAATCTGATAAGAACTCTTATAGGAGAAGATATTGCTAGAATTTAAAGAATGTGCAGATTTTTTTTCAAGAAATAATTCAAGGATTCATGATGGCAATGTAACATTTGTGCTATATCATTTCTTAGATACTTGATAAGGAAGTTAGAAACTGTAAACAGTATACCACTAAGTGGGTCAAGAAGAAAAGAGATGCTTTCTTGAGTTAGAATACAATTTAGAAGTTTAACATTTAAAAAGTGATATTTACACTATTAATATTCCAATGTGATTACAGAATTAGCATCAATGGACTTGTTGAGAATGAATATTGCATTAGCTGTCTACTGGAACAAATAAATGACAATAAATACAATCCAGCTGTGGTAGTAAAAATGTATCAGATATCTCGTCCAAATTCATTTATAAACCCAGGTGCATGTTTAATTCAAAGAAACACTTATTTACTGTGAATGCTATCTTCTTGACTTTGAAACAAATTAAGGCTGTATTTATAATCCATAACATTTGCAAAATGAAATATGCAAACTGAAAGGGAACAAATTGTATTTCCCAACAGATGTGCAAAGCAGTAACTGCTGTTACTGTAGAATTGTTGTGGCCAGAATATATCAGAAACATCTCCACTTCTGACTTTTATTTGATGCTTGAAATCCAATTATTAATTCAAATGCCAGTTGCTGTTGAAGCCACTGCAGTGTTCTGAGTAAATAAAAAATAATAAAGAGTTCAGATATAAACTGCTGTGTTGCTGCTAAATTTCATTGGTTCCATATGTTCAACAGTCTGGATTTGCTCTGGACCATTATATACTGTATAGTTACCGCTGTCTTTAAGCAGTCTTTTCCCAACAGCATATGCTTCTGATAAGTTGAATGTGCCAGTACCAAATGTCAGTCAGCACATTTGGAAGATACCACATTACAGGAAAATGTGTTTAGATGAGTTGCAACAAAGCATATAAGTTGGTGACTAATGATCCAATGCAGTTTTTTTTTTAACCTCAAGTGATATTTTAATATCCTTTATTTTATGTTAGCTCAGATGATTGCTTAGCTGAGTTGCTGATTATTTTCAATCTTTTGTGTACTTAGGAAAATCTCTATGCACCTGTAAACTATGTTTTTTGTGCTTGGTTTAAAAGTATAAGAACTCATTTACCTGACGTTTTATTAACAAATAAGGTAAAAATACTACAAATGAAACAAAGTGAAAGAAAATTAAGTGCTTGTAGAAAGCAATGAGAGGACCTTGAGGGGAATGGGCAAAAACCGTTACATAAGCAAAGAGGAATGAAACAATCCTTAAGCAAGAAAGCAGGCAAATGGAATGGAGTGAACTCTATACAAATAGACTGAACTTCTGAGAAAAAAATTAAAATTACATAAGGTGAACTACCAAAAGCGTTTTTTTTTTAATTTTATGGACAATTTAGAACTTGTTGATGCAGTGGCAGTTCAAGAGAGTATTCTCATTTTTCTGAAAGACACAGATCTTTTTCAAGAACATATCTATATGAATTCAACTAAGGTTCATAAAATAGAGATATTACCAAAGTGAGTTTGGTTTATAAAATGGAAACCCAGAGTGGTAAAATGAAATGCCATTACAGAAAGAAGCAGTAGTGGAAAACGAAATAGTATTTTGAAAATAATCTTAATAAAAGTAGAGATATAAGAATGGTTTGGGTGGAAGCAAAGCTTTCAAGAAAGGCTACTTTATACAACATAACAGTAAACTCAAAAAGAAAGTACAAAAGAAAACAGAAGCTATTTTGGATAAGTCAAAAAGAAAAGAAGAGGAATTAAAGAAGTTTCCAGAGAAGATAAATATTTCTCAACAAATTAAGCTTCTGTTTAATAAAAATTATTTATGTTAACACTAAGAGAAATGGAAATAAAAATGAATTATGCAAAAAAAGAGTTTACAAATAAACCAGGGAAGTGGTTGGCATACAAATTATGAAAAGAAAAAGAAAATGACATTGAAGTTATAAGGGGGAGAAACTAATAACAGATAATGTGTCTATGGAAAAAAGTATTTCATCAATATTATTCCAATTTATATTAAGGACAAGACATTTCTTTAAAGAAAACAGTTGAACATATAAGAAACAAAATTTATGGAAGATTACACAGAAATAAAAATAGATTATGAATGGGCCCATAACAATAAAGAAAGTTTGTGAAGCTATAAAAAAGATTAAAACAGGAAAGATGTCTGGACCTGATGGGTTACTAGCTTTTTACTATAATTGATTTGAGTGATTAATTCCTCAGAAACCTTTAACTCAGTATTAAAAAGTTGGATATGAAATAAAAAGGCTGTTCTATTAAATCAGAATTACTATATGTTTTGTCCTAAACATCCTTAATAGCAGAAATGACATTACTTGGATATAGCTGCTTCAATCTAGAGGACAAAAGGAGTTTTTCCTCCATGTATTCAATTTATATATAGGTAGTCCTTCAGATTCAAAGAAGACATGTTGTGCAGTTCATCTATGAACACACAGGCTCTGCAAACACAGTCTGGAAGTGCAGAGTGTAGCACAATTGGGGCATGGGACTCCATTACTCCATTATAACAACTGTTGGTGTTATTCTGTGATGCCACTCAATGTTTTCTATCAGTTTTTGATGATCACTATCTTCAAAGCCAGTAGAGACTTCAAAGGACAGTTACAGCTTTTAGTTCCCTTTGCTGGATGTCACAGTAGCACAGGTTTCCTTCACAGCATCTTTGAAGTGCTTGTGTGGATGACTTTAAGGTCTCTTCATAGTCTCTAGTACATCATAAGAGCAACTGGTGAGTTATATGGTGGTCATGCATTCTAATGATTTGTCCCACACTCCATATTTGGTCTCTAATAATCAGGGACTCAGTGGTGAGGGACTTCACACTCCTCCAGATAGGATGGATGGAATAGAGAGTATGCATGTGAAATTTCTCTAGTTGTTTGATATGTTGTTGGTATAGAGTCTAGAATTCACATCCATATAGGAGAGAATGGACAACTGCAGTTCAGTATGCTTTCAACTTTGTGGAGATACGAAGGCTGTGTTGATTGGGCACTCTAGTATGCAGCTGCCTCAGAGCCTGGCCGGAGTTGCTGATCTGAGAATCAATTTCTTCGTCCTAAGATCTAATTGCTCAAGATGATGCTTCCCAAGTATTTGAAGCTGTTTGCATCTATCAGCTGGGGTGGGGGGTGTCAACAGTGATTTTTAATTCTACAGGGTGATTATTTGGCACCGGCTGGTAAAGTACTTCAATCTTGTTTAGGTTGATAGTGTTGTTTTCATTATATAATAAATATGCTGTAGCAAGAGCATACATGAAATTCTTCTGTTCCCCAGGCACAAAACCTAATTCCTATGTAGGCTGTATTTAAGTTCCTTATTGTTTATTTCTTTTAACTTTTATTTTCTGAATTTTTTGATATTTAAATTTTATTTTTCCTTCTTCATGCAATATTGCAATAAGCAACCATTATGCTGGCACACTATCTCTTTATTAAAATAGCCTTCCAAATCTTATTGCATCTGTTTTATAAAAAGTGTATCATTTCATGATGATGCATTTAAGTATCACTTTGGGGGAAATAAGCTTTTCTTACAATAATTGACCATTACTAGATTATGGTCATATTGGTATAGAATCAATATTATATTTATTATTTCATCAATTAAGAATTAAGACACTAAAAATGATCAAGTTGGGAACAACTCTGGTGTAGAATTGCTATAACCACATTATCTTTCACTGAATCATTTGTTTCACTACAAAATCTGAGGACATATGAGAGTTACTGTATTCAGTAGCAGAATTACCAATTAAATATCAATAAAGAGTAACAAATTAAATGTCAATATAGAAGCCTGTAATAGTTGCCATGCAGAAGAATTAAACTGGAACAATACAATTATCTAATAAAGAATCTAAAAAGTGATTCAAATATCCAGACATATTTGATTGATTCATATCTAAACTACAAAAGATATTTAAAACATCAGCCATAGTGCTGTGGTGGTTAAAATGCACTTTGGCAGGTTAACCCTTACCACAGTCAGTTTGATCCTGACCGGCTCAACCATCCATCCTTCCAAAGTCGGATTATTGAGGGCAATATGTTGCCTCTCTAAACCACTTAGAGTGGGCTGTAAAGCACTAGGAAGGGGTATATAAGTCCAAGTGCTAGTGCTATGTAATTAGCAATAGCACTTATCGGAATGCTGCTTAGTAGGACAATATTAATTCATAGTACAACATGAATGAGACATAATTGCCAATTTCTCTATCTTTTTCTGTCCTATTAAATCACTCCTGAGGACATGTACAAGTTACTATACACAGCCGTACAGCTTAAATCCTCACTGATAAGATTCCTGACCAACTAAAAAAATCATTCTTAGGTGGAAGAATATGAATTTCTTGCAACTCCTCTGATCTTTATCTATTACAATAAAAGTTTTCCTTGACAACTTCAGTTCTCAACAGAAATGTTCAGTTCCTTAAAGGAATCCAAACAGACATTCATTCAACATATTAACTTAAAGAGAAAAAAATTCTGATCAGTTATCATAAGCTTATCAGTTATAATGTTTTAGCAATGGGAGGTATACAAACCAACAAGCAGAAGAAGCAAGCCAGAAATTCTTTGTTACAGATATGATTGTCTTATGATACAGTGGCACTACTTCTAACTGTTGCATTAATAATAGAAACCTGTGACACATTACAAGAGAAAATCACATTTTGCAAAGCTCACAGGACAAAAGCAGCAATCTCATACCTATACAGCAAGTCATGTGAAGTTTAATAAAATAAAAGTGTAGTATACTATAAGATAGGAACATTTCCAAACCCAAAGCAATAGTGAATCTTCAATGTTGGCATTTCTAAAGGCACTCCTGAAGCTGAACAGTGTACAGATGACTCAGAGGACATATAGGACTTATAAATCCCATATCAGCATGGAAATGAATCCTGTTCAGCATTAGTAAGACATAGGAACATGCAAAAAGTACTCAAACACTGCTCTTTGTTAGGTAGATTTATGCAACCTCAACAGAATTAGTTTTGTATATGAAACATAATAATGTACACAGACAACAGGCCTCAAAGATAAAATACAGCACAATATCTAAGCGACCATTAAATATGTCATTTTCTTTTTAATTAGCATTTTATTATTATTTTTAAAATAATAACTTATCAAGTGCATTGCCAAACATACATCTATAAGCTGTCTTCTATTTGGTCTACTCCTGAATTACCCTCATTCACTCCAAATGAATAGTGCCAGGGCATAACTGATTCCCATTGCTATACTAGCTGAGATAAAACTTTTTTTTTAATCAGACCAATCACATGCTAAAAAGCAACAGTGCAAATCATTGCACTTAAACAATTGGATTAGTCAAACTGGTGCTATTTGAAAGGATGGCTTTGTTCCAACTTTTGAAACAAATAGTAGGATTTGTTCTGAATTGAAATGAATCTTTTTTAAATATACATTTTACTTTAAATTCTCAAAGTGGGACTTTAGGATAAGAATATTTGGAAGGCAATATGTTTTGCGTATCTGACATCCCTAGTTTACATTTTTGGCAAAAAGCATTGATTCAAAAAATGGAAGTATACAGTATATTAGATTCCCTATGATGAACTGGAACCAGTAAAGAACACTATATGTTATTGTAGTAAAGTTTTAATATTCTTATCTTAAATAAGTTTCTTAAGAATTCAGTAGAATAATTGGTTAATGAATAAGGTCTATATCAAAATCGTGTTATAGTTCAAAGCCTAACAGTCCCTCATAGCCCTTTTCTAGTTAAATTCTTCTTTCTATCTCTTGTGCTTACTGACATATTACACTAACCCTATCATAAATAAAGAATGGAACAAAATTATCAAAGTGGGATAGATAATTTATCACTCCTTTTGATTGGGAAGATTGGTTGCAAAAATGTTGGAGGAAAGAGTACTGGGTTTTTTATTAACTTTTTCTCACACAGATTTAAATGTTTCAAATTGAACTATCACAGTACGCTGATTGTTTGGTTTTTGCCATCACAACAGAAAGTTGTGAATGTAGTTTTGGCCATTTCGTTTTGGCCATATAGGAATGCATCTAAGTCTGACTGCCCTCCTGTTAAGAGTCCATAAAAATGACATTAATGTGAGAGACCACTGACCAAGGGAGGCTATTTCAGCTGCAGAGCCCCCAACATCCAGAATGCAGGAACAGACAATGACATTTTGCTCTGCCCTGCTTACTGCTTTTCTGGAGTGAAAGTATTATGGAAGCTGGTATAAGAAAAGCTCAGTAGCTTTTCTAATGAAAAGTGTATCTTTAATTAATTAAACAATTATATGTAATTGATATTAATCTGATGTAAGACTAATTGTTTTATAGCCTACTCAAACTGCTTTAATGTTGAAATTCTACACAATCTCCTGCTACAAGTTACAATTAATATTCCAGCTTTTAGTACTTGCTATAGAAATCTGACTATTTGCCTTACATGTTGTGCTTGTCTCATTTTAGACTTTTAGAACCATAGAAGGAAGTGTTTGAGTACTTTGTTCTCAAACCTTACATCCTTCTATTAGCATAAAACCTTCATGATGAGATCGTCTTCACTAAACAACCAAATTGGGACTAGCGATTCCACCAAGTAACACAGTCATTATCTGCAAATCACATGACGAACTTATAATCTTATACCTGTCATGGTTGTTACATGAATCACCTGTGATTGTTAAGTGAAACATCATGTGACCATGACTTGCAATTTTATTGCAAGCTTCTCTGTTAACTCTGCTTGTCAGAAACTGATTGTGAAGCATACAAGTGGTGATCACATGACTGTAGGGATGTTGCGACAGTCATATATGCAAAGCTTCTTTTTCAGCACTATCTAAACTTTGAATGGTCACTGGACAGGGCAGTTATTAAGTGAATGACCAATATTAAGTGAATATTAAGTGAATGACCAATCATTCCATTCAGGTTTCCCTGCATGACCCTGATTTCCAAAGAGTGGCGAATTGGAACAATCACTGAGGAATTGGATATTTATAGCTACACTCCTACTCCTTACAAAGTAGAAAGATCCAAAGCATTTTTCACTAGGACAAAATTGAAGGATCTGTTTAGTTTCTTCAACTCTGCTGGCTATGGCAAAGATATTCTAGCAACAAGTTATTCTGTCCAGTATATCAGAACAGGCATGCAAATCACAACTTGAACTGCAGTTCCTGTCTGCATCTCTTCTGGATTGGTGAACAAACCTACTTTGTAAAATATTGCCTAGGATACAAGATAGGAATTAAAAAAAAATAACAGCAAGAACTTCATAAAATCAGGAAGCTGGAATTTTATAAAAACAGAGAATGAAATAAAAGTCAGAGATACTGAACCAAGTACATGCTTCAGCATAATGATTTCTATTTTATGCCAGAAGAAATATGTACTTTTGTTGAATACAAATTGGCAAAGTGCAATTATATATAGATTTCTGCTTAACCAATAACCTAGCATTCATTTATTTTCCACTAAAAAGTTAAGGTCAACATTTTAAAAGCTATAGTCTGCTGTAAATGGTATTTAAGATAATTAGATTTTATTAACAATATTTTTATAGCAGAATTGCAAGAACCTCAAGCTACATGTTTTAGAATTAGTCAACTGACAAGTTAGTAAGTGTAAATGTATGAGAGAACATCAATGGTTATTGAAAGCTAGTAAACAAACATTGAGTTAAATTGTTAAGAAAAACATTGCAGCTTTTTCAGTGAATGGAGGAATGAATGAATGAATGAATGAATGAATGAATGAATGAATATGAGCCTTTGTGTGTGGGGGGGTGCATAAACAGTTTAGACACCGTGTGTGGTGGAGCGAAAATAGCCTTTGTGTGATGCAAGGCATACATTACTAGTTTAGAGATACACACATTCACAATGAGCTTAAATAGACTCTGGGGGATGGTAGAGGACAGGAAGGCCTGGAGGAACATTGTCATGGGGTCGCGATGGGTCGGACACGCAACTAACAACAACAATGTTCACAATAGACTGACATAACACTATTAGCAGAATAGTTTTTAATTTTAAGCCATTTACTAATTCCTATCATTATCTTTCCCTACTCGATTGCAGACACATGCTGGTTTAATGTTTTCAGAGTTGTTTTGCAACAGTAATTGCATCTTTTTTGAGTAGTTAGTGGCAATTCTGAACACATTAGTATGGTTTCAAGTAGTTGTAAGTATCTGCCCTAATGTGAACTAATCTGACTTATTAATGCCAAGTCTCATCTGCCATCCTGTTGCCTTGTGAACCAGTACAAAGAGATCCTTTGGGAACTCTTTGTAGATGAAAGTTTTGTTCCTTATGTAGACTTTTATGGTCCTAAATACTGAATTGTAATCTGCATTTGACTAGGTCAGAGTCAATTTCCCTTTTTGAAGGTAACCATAATATTGGCAAAACATGGACCAACAATTGAGTTCTGATGGATGCGAGATATTATCAGTTGAGAGGTTCCAGAATTGCATAACAAAAGCATAATTGCTATAAGATAATTAATACTTACTAATCATATAAAAATGGGCTGGGGATATGGAGTCTAAGAACATATTATCACTATGTAAAGTTTTAAATTAAGTAAAAGAAGAAAATGCATAACAATTTAATATGAAATACAGAATGGTGTAAAAATGTGCCACATTAATGTCTCCAAGAGAAAGGAACTACACAGGCTACTAACATTAGAACAAATTACTCAAGGTCAAAGAAAATGTTGGTGAAATGAAAATCAAGGAGCAATGGAAAATTCCAAAAATGAGAAGAGCTTTTAAAAATATTATTGAAAAGTGTAATACATATTGTCTATTTGTAGACAACCAGCATTAATTAAGCAAATGAGACTTTCCAATTATTCATAAATAATTGTAGAACAGTTCCAAAAGTTGTTTCTTTCTTGATTTTGTTACTCTATGAAAACATGAATAACAATAGAATAAAAAGCTGTTAAAATGTTTGTTTTAAAAGCAAAATTTTGTTTTAATTAAAGGTTGATGAATATAAATTATATACCCATAGGTATAGACTACATTAAAGTGATTACATTAATCACTTATTTTCAACTTCTCCTTTTCCTATTATGACTATTATTTTGTATTCTATGCAACAGAGTTCCTCCACAATTTTTATTTTTCTGAAGTAATTTCATATTCATATTAGCTAAGAATCTCTTCAAACATGTTTTAAGGAATGCAATCTATAATTGGTTTTCAAACAAAGTATGTTTTATTTGAAATGTGTATTTTTCCCTTTATTTGAGATGTATGTTTTTCCCTTTATACTGAAAGAAAATGCAATCCCATTTCACATTATTCTACTAAATATCATAGTAAATTAATACCCTTTTTCAGTTATCTGTTAACATTCAAATGAAGAACAGTTTGTCATTAGCAAGTTTTTACCAACACAAAAAAAGAAAGTCCTCTGAGTTTTCCTTTCCATTCCTTGCAGGGAACTATTTCAAATGCACCTTGAATCCAGAATTAAATTATGTGACTGTCTGTTTGGGCTTTAAGATTTATCTTTCATCTCATTGCCTTGATATTTCATATTACTAAACACTCAGCACCAGTAGGAGAGCACTGGGAACACTGCTTCGTTAAATTTATCTGTACAGTTGCTGTATGTGGATGTGTCTTAGAAGCCTCCAAGATTGTTTTGCAGAGAAATAAAATTGTGTACATCTTATTTATGAAATCAAAGCTAGGATTTTGCATTATAAAAGTAAGAGCTTACCAATTCTTTCACAAGCAGAATTACACATAATGTTTCCTTTAACATGAAGTAAATTAAATAATACACAAAACTTCAGGGTGCTATATAGTATTAGCAGAAATAAGTTTTTGAAAATATTATCTATTTATAATAGGGTGATTGGCAGCTAGTCGTAAGTGTGAGCAGGTTTCCAAGCACCCAAAATGTGATTACATGACCATGGAAGTGTGTGTGACATTTTACAATGGCTGGAAGTGCTTAGTCAGCATCATCACAGGAACTGCTTGAACTGTTTTGATCATACCTGTGGATCAGGTAACAGATAATCAGAGTTGGAAGGGACCTTGTGGGTCATCTAGTCCAACCCCCGCCCAAGCAGGAGATCCTACACCAT
>AZIM01003860.1:66361-79480 GCA_000516915.1 Ophiophagus hannah | reverse complement strand
TCCCTGACTGGTTCCCTTTCGTCCTCATTGTCTGATACCTCTGCTGTCTGCACTGGCTGCCGGCAAACCACCAACACTAGTGCTCCTCCACGTGAAGAAGAAACTTGCACCAACCTTATTACAGACACAAAGTATCTGCATACGCTAATCATCGCCGTGAAGATATGGCTAGATATTATTTATTTATTGAATTTATATTGCTGCCTATTCACACATGGTGTCTCAAGGCAGCTTACATAATATAAAACCTCATTTAGAACAATAAAACTAATTAAAAAGAATCAAATAAATAAATATAATATAATAAAATCACACACACCCCGCCCCAGCAACAGCACATCACATGAAATAGCAGGAGAAACTCAAGGACTGGGCGCCTACTGCTCAGGGCCCCAGGCAGCCCATGCTGTGGTCTGGGAGGCCCCCGCATGGCCCGAAAGGCACCTTGAGTGGATTAGGCCTTGGCACCTGCCCTGGTCCCGCCCCTGACATAAGCAATCTTGAGCTGGCCACACCCACCCCAGCCACACCCACCCAGTCTGCCATGACCACCAAGCCATGCCCACCCCACAGAGGGAAACAAAATTCCTGATCTGGCCCTCAATGAAATCAAGTTTGACACCCCTGACATAGACTTTTATTTACTCAGGAATTAATGTGTTGAGTAAATAAAGCTAAGTCTATTAAATAGGCCCATACAGGATTAAATTTTTATAAACAATTATTTTTTTATTTCTCCACATGGTTTGAATATTTCCTAAAACATTTAGACACAACAGATACACAGGATGCTCTTAGAGCACAATTGCTAGGATTTTGTTAAAGAATGTGAAATCATGCTGTGTTAACTACCCTAATAATTACTAAATTTAAGCAAAAGTTACTGAAGGGAAACAAAATTAACATTGTCAAGATTAAAAAAGGCAACCAAGAGATGCAATGAAAAAGAAGCTTGTAATCTGTGCTGTTTTCCTGTGTATTCAGAGTTTAATGCTATTTCTATTATTTGCAGCAACCTACTACAGATTTAATAAGCTATTCAAAACTTAGTAATTAGAGAAATTGTAGAATTGGAGCAGAGCTGCAGGTTAAATACATCTGACACTGCTTCATAATCTGTTGTTAATTTTATTAAATATTTCATTAGATGGGGAGAAGGATTTTTATTATGCATTCTGGCACTGTACTATATTCATATGTGAAGAAATTATTAATTTATCAAAGAAAATCCAAAATAAATTTAGAAGAAATGTATACTGCTAATCTCAACAAAGGCAAGCCTCCTTCTCTCTACCCTTGTTTATTACAATTGTGAGGAAATAAGACATCTGGATTAATCCTAGCAGAATTTGGATTATTACAAAGAGAAGCCTAAGAATTTATATTTTGAAATAAAGATATGCAAGCATGCTTCTGCTCATAGACACATGTGGCTAATACACAAAAGACATACAATATGCCATTGCGGCTTGGAAAGGATTTGAAGATATGGCATCTGATGTAAATACTAGATCAGCCTTTCAGAATCAAACAGCCTCTTGAAGAAAATAGCAATAGTACTTAGACTTATATACCGCTTCATAGTGCTTTGCAGTCCTCTCTAAGCAGTTCACAGTCAGCATATTGCCCCCAACAATCTGGGTCATCATTTTACCAACCTGGGAAGGATAGAAGCCTGAGTCAGCCTTGAGCCAGTGAGTATCGAACTGCTGGCAGTGGGCAGAACTAGCCTGCAATATTCATTCTAAAACTACTGAAGTTTATACTGAATCCCAGTCACTGGTTCTATACAGTTAGTCCATCAGGAAGAACAGCCAATAAAACTGAAATTGCAGTGGAAAGGGTATAAAACCTTAGTAGAAAAGGATATGGGTAGAAGCAATCAGAGTCAGACCCCTCAAAAATGTGGGCAAGACCAAGGAAACAAGAATCCCACAGATTTCAGTTAAGATATTCTTAATGCTAAATACAGAATTTGGATATGGCAATAGGAATTTTCCACCATTCTTTATAGCAAGTTATTGAAGGCAAAGCTTCTTTACTATAAGATGCTTTCCCCAGATTTCTCTCCACCCAGGCTTGAATTGCCATTTATGAGATTAGCTGTTAGTGACTTACCCACTGCTATGTTCCCATTCCTTTCTCAATCTTCCCACAACTTCTCCCATTAAGAAACAATCCTTTCACAACCAAAGTCTGCTCCAAAGAATAAAAGCCCTACCATGTAATGATTCTCTCACACATCTGTTTCCATGTCCATAGCAAAGTGCCAACATGCAGGAACATGTTGCAAAGGATGTTTTTATTGCATATATGCATATGATAGGAGTTAATGTGCTTTTCAGGATCTTTTGTTTGACATTGTACTGAAAGGAAGGATTACCACTTCTCTGAATTTGGCAATAGTTTCTATCTTTTCTTGCAACAGCTCTGTTGTAGCCTCTCAAGAGGAAGGCTTTTGCAAACCACCAAAGACCCATAGATGAACATCTGGTTAATCTGTTGGGGGGGGGAATAATGTTTGAAGCTTTTAAACTTCTTTTTTACAAATGAAAGAGGAAAGACTACTTGTTACTTCAGGAGTTCAGAAATCTCAATGAATTTAAGTGATTGAGAAGGTTAAAGTGGAGACAATGAATGAGGATTGGTTTATTCTGCTTGGACTGAGCAAAGTTGGGTTGAAAGTGCTGCCTATAAAAAGAAGTGGATATTATAAGCTTTTACCTCCAAGATTCAGATTTAAAAGCTTGTGTTTCTTCTGTTCCATGTATCAATGGTCTGCAAAATTGAGAAACACATACATTGAACTGAACGTGGATTAGAAATTGTTTTGTGACTCATCAACCACACCATTCTTACAAACAAAATGGATTAGTCCAAACCTACTGTGCTATTCATTGAACAAACATAGAAATAAGCAATGCAATTAAATTAAAATATTCATTAGAAATCAGTAGCCTGATTCCTCATCAATTTATATTTCACAGAATGTTGTGTTATTTTTTCAAATAAAAATTACTTTTATTTATGCAAGTCATCTACTAATGGACTTGAGACAAACGGTAAAATACACTAACAATAATGCAGTAAATAAAAATAACAATGACAGTAAATAAAAATGACAATGACAATAATTCCATAGTGAATCCCCCAAATGCCTTCCAGAAAAGCAGGGTTACCTTCCAGACAGACATGAAAAGGAGGACCATGTTCTCTGGAGAAGGATTTTCCATGGGAGAAATCCCCACAGAGGATACCTGTGTTATATCCACTCCTCATTATACCTCATAGTAATTTGGGATTCTTAAGCAATCTCCACTACCATCTGACCATGAAAAAATGAATGGCTGCAAATGTTGCATCACTACAAAACTAATCTGTAATACAAGAAAATTAAAAGATAACTCTCTAGAACGCAAATACTCTTTTTCTGTTTAGATTATCTACCTTAGTAAAATTTAAGATATTTAATGCACTTTCCATCATTAAAGACAACTATTTCCAATAAACATAGCATTTCAAAAAAGTAATATTTGCAATGGTATTCCCAGAGGGATATTGTTCGAAAGAATATTCACAGACAGATTTGAAAATTGAATGACAGCTATGCTAAGTAAGTAATTAAAAGTAGAAACAGAAATAGAAATATAAGAACATGATATAAAAATTAGACAATGAAATTTCCTAATTCAGTTTCATTTGTTTAAATTAAATAATTCATAAAAACAATGTACTTACAATATTGTTGTAAAAAAACCTTGCATGTACTCAGCCTACATTGTGGGTTGGACGATGTTACAGAGTAAGCATCTTCATAATCATAATTTTGTGCTATCTTTTACCAATATCAGACATGAGATTTTAATCATGGATTTCACCCATTTTACGAAATTACAAAAGCACAGTCCCCTATTTTTTTTAGAACTGTACTACTATTTTATCCATTAGAACAGAATCTTTGTAAATTAATCTGTCCTATAAATCGAACATCACGTCAAATCTTAGAGTTGCAGTATTTCAAAATAGTCATCTATAATTTAGTGATATCATTATTAGACTACCTGAATTGCATTCCTCACACAGTAATCCCTGAAGAGAGTCCAGAAACTTCATCTGGTGAAAAAATGCAGCAAAGAGGCTGTTACACGTTGCATAATCCGGGGATCATATTCTCTTCGTGCTGAAAGACCTACACTGTTTTAAACTTTTAAATCTCAAGATAGCTTCAAAGCCGATTACCCAAGACAGCCTATCTCAACTTTAACCCCCCCAGCCTTCAAGATCAACAAGAGCCTTTTCAAAGGCCTGTTTGTTGCCAGCACAAGTGAAGGACTCCCAATCGTGGAACAGACTCCCTTGAGAATTGCCCTTAGCTCTCTCCCTGTTCCCATTGTCAGGGAAATAATTAAGACTTTCCTGTTCTGCCAGATCTTTTAATTATATGTTTATTAAAATCATAACAAGAATAATCAACCCACTGGAGAGACAGTTTGGTGTAGTGGTGAAGGTGCTGACGTAGAAACCAGGAGCTGGTAAGACTTCTTTTAGGCAGCTGAATGACTTTGGGCTGATTCCTCTCTCTCATCCCAACCCACCTCACAGGGTTGTTGTCGTGGGGTAAAAAAGGAGACAGGAGGATTAGATTTAAATTATATAAAAAGGTAGAATTAAAATGTAGTATAACATCATCTCACCCAGCCATCAAATCATTTTTTGAGCCTATTCTTTTTGCTTGCTGATTGGTGATCAGAGAGGAAACTAAGAGGAAAAATTGGGGGCCCTCACTGACAGGAAAGCAGCCTTGACGAGGACATTTTCCCCAAGAATTGTGAGTACAGTAAGCTATGCAGTCATGTATCTATCCTTTGAAGATGGCAGCAATAGTTGTCACTCAACCTATACCAAAGTTGTAATGAAAAGCCTTTAACATGGGTGGCACTCAGCTTTAACAAATAATCTGTGTCTTAAAATCTGTGGTCAGCATACCTAATGAGACTGGAGTTTCAGAAGAGATGACTTGAAGGCTAGCTTTGTTGTGTGACCTTGTAAAACATCCAGCTTTGTGGCAGAAGAAAGATCTGTCCTCTAATGTTTGGGCTGCATTATTGAAGTGAATAGATGGCTGACCCCCGCAAGTGATTATGTGCAGGGCAAGGTGCAAGTTGCCAGGAGTATTTTAGGATGGGGCGCTGAAGTAATATCAGAATCTCACTGTTCTTAACATTGTACATGCCAGGCTTTCTGCAGGAAGTTGAGCTCACATCTTTGCAAGTGTTTGGTTTCCCATGGCAACCTATAGGTCCAGGAATAAAATAGTATGTTTTACTTATCCCCAATCCAGCCTTTCTGATAAGCTATTAGGATCTAACAAGAAGAGATGATGTTCTTTCCTGCTTCCCCTTTGTGTTCCCTGTGAACTGTTAGATTCACAGCTCTACCTAGGCAGCTCTGTCAAACCTGGTTGTCTGCTACTTTTGTTCTTAGCGTTTATCCCACTTGGTTGCAGCATCTGCTTGTTTTTGCATTGTGCTTACCTCGTTCTCACAGCAAAGCTATCAATAAATGATGCAATGAGGGTTTTTGTTTTCCAGCTGGCTTGTTGCAGATGGAGTGCACAGTGAGCTTCTATGCCAAAGGGAGGAATAGAACTCAGGTTTTCCTGCTCTTAGTTCAGCATCTAAACCAATACACCATGCTGACTTCTTCAGACCAGAATGCCTACAGTAATTCAAAATGTTATTAAAATGTTATCTCAGTGGGAGTCTTCTGTGCATTAAGAGTTGGTTTGAGAATCATATCTGGGCTTAGATGAGGGGGAATGGAATCTAGTGATGCTCCTCTTTTAATGTTGAAAACATTGTTAACTAGAGGAAAAAATGTTCTTGTGAAAAGCTTAATGTGGGATTTTAACAGATGGATTTCTCAAATAACAGCATTAGCATTTATCTATGTGTACAGCATAGAAGTGGTGATTGTCTTCTCAAAAGATTCTTATTGGACTGTTTAAAGAAAGTTACAGCATCATTTAATTACATGTACATAAAAATTTTGATGGATAAAGATTGAAAAGTTTCTTTTATGAACCTTTCAATATTATGTAAACACTACAGTGTATTCAACATTGCATGAATTGTTAGCATTTATATAATGAATATTGTATATGTCAGTGTATACATTATAGTGTCATTAGAAATTAGGCAGAAATACTAAAAATAAACCAGCTGCAGAATCAAAATATTCTTTGATATTAAGCTCTATAGTAGAAAATACACTATCTTCTTCTAATTGTTGTTCAGTTGGAAAATAAAATCATTAATTCATTAATTCATCAATTCATTCATTCCACAGGTTTTGTAAGCCACTGTAAGCCACAAACACTCAGTAGCATATAATAGAATAAAATGTTAAATTAAAAAACAAAGACAATACAATTAATTTTATAAAAAGGTTTAATGGCCACTGTTAAACATTTGTTCTGATTAAAAACATGGTAGGGCGCTGCTGTTTTGATGATTTCACAAATTGCCAAGAGGGAATGGGCTTCATAAATCTCTGGGTGCAAGGAATTTGGTATACAGAGATCCAAACAACTTAAATTCATATTTCTGGTGCAATGTTCCAACCATTCGATAGATTTTCTGTTCTAGTATAGCTACAATTGTATATATTTCTGATGCATTTGTTCAAAATATTTACTGCCTGTGGATCATAACTATATGATTTGACTGTCAAAATTTTAAACATGTGTTCATATAGCAAATTATATGTTTTTCTTTCTCCTTTCTAGGAATAAAATGATGAAGGAATTTCATTCTGAGAGCTCTCAGATGTACAAATAGCTGTTTCAAAACTCCAATAAGCACCAGAAAATACTTTAAAATATATTCCATCATGGATTACAAGGCTGAAGGTAAAAGGAAGCAGCAGCATAGTTTGAATTTACTGGATCAAATAAAATGTATGAAAGATTTAACTAAAATGATTGATGTGGTATTAGTGGCTGAAGAAAAAAAATTCCCTTGCCACAAATTGATCCTGGCTGCTTTTAGCCCCTATTTCAAAGCAATGTTTACTTGTGGGTTGATGGAATGCGCACAGAGAGAAGTTGTGCTACATGACATAGCAGCCGAAAGTGTATCTGTCCTCCTGCACTACATGTACACCTCTGAATTGCATCTCACAAATTGTAATGTACAAAATGTGGCCATTGCTGCCTTTTTTATGCAGATGGAAGACGTGTTTAGTCAATGTCAAACATACATGATGGATCATATTGAAGCTTCCAACTCTATAGGGATCTATTATTTTGCAAAGCACATTGGGGCAGAAGAACTATCTGAGCGGGCCAGGAAATATTTGTACCAGCACTTTACTGAGGTGAGCCAGCAAGAAGAAATATTAGAGGTAGAAGTTCAGCAACTGCTAAGCCTCATCAGATCCGATGATCTGAATGTATCCAGAGAAGAGAGCATATTGGACTTAGTCCTCAGATGGGTTAACCACAGTAAGAAGTTGCGTGCAGATCATCTCACTGAGCTCCTGAAGCAAGTAAGACTGGTACTTGTAAGTCCTTCATTCCTGGTGGAAGCTCGGAAAAGGAACACAGTGCTTCTGAGTAATTCCCAGTGTATTGACATGATTGAGGGAGCCTTAGAAACAATTAAAAAATCCAGTCAACCTTCCCTCAGCCTTCGGTATGGCATGGAGACCACTACACTTCTCCTTTGCATTGGCAATAACTCAGGGGGGATCCGATCAAGGAAAGGTAATTATGCTGAGGCCAGCTTCTGTTACGCACCTCTAACGCAAAAGACCTACTTCATTTCCTCTCCAAAATATGCAGAAGGCCTTGGCAGTATAAACACCGGTGTGGTTACTGAGAACAACAGTATTGTTGTTGCAGGGGAGGCGAGTGCTATCAAGATGTCTAGACAAAAGACCAGGAAGATTGAAATTTATAGGTTTGTATCCGGGGACACTAAGACACAAAATATTCCTATATCATTTCCGCTCCCCAGCACCTAAAATTACAAAGGGCCACATAGAAGGACAGATTTAAGTGGTACTCCCCAAGAATTATTCAGTGCTATGTGATTTAAAACTTCCTCTAAGCCTATGATAGAACTACTAACATCAATGTTAACCAATGAATAATCTTCCTTTGGGTCCTTTTCTAGATCAGTTATAATGACAGAAGACAATCTTAACTAAATGCAAAAAAGTTTTGGACAATTCTAAGTCATCATCCAACTTTATAAATTATGTTTGCAAAATTAAAAGGCTTTGTTAAGGGATGAAGTTCTTGTGGAATATTTTTAAAGTTTGGATGGAATCCTGCACTATTGTTTTATAAAGATTCCATTGGCTTCTAAATTGACTGAATACAGCATATAATGTATCTACATATTTAAAACAGGTCTCTCAAGCAGAGTTACTTCAGGTTGTGAATGAAGCAATTACTGTAGGTGTATGCTCATTCATTAATGACACAATGGCAAGGTCTATAGTGCCCTCTAGGTGCCAGATATAATGCTATAAGCAACTTCTTTCCTTCTGGAATTATTTTGCCCTTTTTCAGTCATAGGGACAATAAAAATGTATAACTATAGTGCTTTCATTCTGTGCTGCCTCTGTTAATATTGAAGGAAAATGAAAAGTATAGTCCTTGCCATAGATCCCACTAAACTTTAGGAAAATTGCTTTAAATACATTTAGAATTGAGCTTCTAAGAATATACACATGCATTACTAAGTCAGATTTTGCCTTTTTATGCAAAAAAAAAAAATTGCAAGCAAAGGGAATAGTCACCTCAAACTGCAAGATGGGCAGCAAATAAATTAAATAATAATAATATTAAATAATAGTAATAGACAGATTTTCTAGCAAGAAATTTCCTTTCCTGACTTCATCCAATTTCTTAATGGTGGTTATGCCCCTAGTTATGCCCCAAGGTTGAATGATTTTTTACAGAATATTTTTAGCATAATTCAGCTTTTACTGTGGTGACATAAGGTCTTGCTGGCTTAACCTGATTGTTGCTGCTCTGGTTAATTAACATATTTATTCACATGGAGAGAGGATAGGAAGCAAACAGAATATGTTGAGGATGGTGAGTGGATACTGATTAGCCAGTAGTGAAAGACATTTTCTGCTGTACTCCTAATATTCAGGTACCTCTCTGACAATAATGACTGATCAAGGCTAAAACAGTTGGGGAAAGGGGGCAGTTATGTCCTCAAACCGAGAGGGAGAGTGGAAGGGGGAAACAGGATAATATTCAGAAAAATTACTTCTCTAAAAGCATAGCATTTGAAAAGATATGCCAATTTATCCCATTGGACTTTAGTGAAAATTTAAAAAAAATTTAATCCCATGTTGATCCCACTTAAGAATAATAGCTGTACTTGAGGAGAGAAAGGTACAAATACATAGCTAAACTGTGATGAAGGAAATTCTAATATATCGATTCATTACAGGTATGAGGGTCATGGAAATAGATTTTGGGAAAGCCTGTGCACAGCACAGTTTCGTGAACTATATGCTTTAGGCACCATCCATCATGATTTATACATCATAGGAGGTCAAATGAAACTGAAAAACCAATATCAAATTACCAATATTGTGGAGAAGTACTCCATGGAGCAGGAGAACTGGAGAACTTTGGCCCCGCTCCCAGTGCCGTTGGCTTGCCATGCAGTCGTTGCTGTGAAAAACAGGCTTTATGTCATCGGAGGATGGACCCCACAGGTAAGAAACGTTGCTAAGCGTTTGAGGACATGGAGTGCTCTCTGAAGCCATTGTCTGTGCTTGTTAAAGCAGCCTTCACAGTTGGAATGTAACTGCAATCATTGCCATTCAGAAAAATTACAAAAGCTACTGCTGATGGATATGCTGGCTTTCATGCAGTAGGGTAACACCTGTTTTCTCTTGCCTTTAAAAAAAATCCTTTTGGCTTTCGGGTCTTAGTGCATATGCTGGATCAGTCTGTGCATTCAGTTAATGCAGTTACTGTCTGCTGTAATTGGTAAAGACTTTTCAGCCTCTCTCTAGATGAAGTTTGCCACTGGCTGCCTCTGAGGCTGAAGAATTCTGACTTGCTCAAGATCAAACAGTTATTATTTAGGAGGGAAAATGAGATTTTAACTGGACTTTTCAGTTTGTTCTCTTGACTAATGCAACACACCAATTCCAATTTTAGAAGAGAAAAATTACTTTGATTTGAATGTCACTGAGGGAGGAGGGAAATTTGGTCTGTACTTAGTGTGACCTTACTGATGGACAAGGAAAGATAATCTGCCTTTAACGGCAGACTTTGGGACTCATTAAAGAGAAAGCAGGAGAGCCAGACTGGTATAATGGTTAAGGCATTGGGCTAGAAATCAGGAGGCCTTGAGTTCTAGTCCCATCTTTGGCCAGTCATTTTCTCTCAGCCGGTCACTTTCTCTCAGCCCTAATGGCAAACCGTCTGAAAAATCTTGCCAAGAAGAGAGCAGGAACATTTCATGATTTGGACACAATTGAATGGAAGGAATAAAACCACACAAAGCAAATTACAAATTATTCTGGCTTCTTCTAGAGAGAGGTTTCTAGTGCTGCTCACTGATTATTCTTCTGTGGTAAAATAGAAGTCGATTTACAATACATTTTGCACACTGTTGAGAATACTGCTATTTTTATATGAGGCTTGCCAGACTGCCAAGCTAACTATTTTTTGTTTGCCATTTATATTGAAATAAATTCTGAACGCTTCTGAGTCATTTGTATCTTTTCAGATATAGGCTGAAATTCCTAACAACATAATCATGAGCATGTCTATATTTTTATTTGTCTAAAAATGTCAGAAAACATCTAACACTGTTTCACTGCGTGAAGTAATATTCACTGTGTGAAGTAATAAAAATCTGTTCATCTTTTTGCCACAAAAATTAAGTAACTTACTAGCCACCTCCTCTCGACTTACAATACATGCATTTTATTAGTCCACATTTAGCCAGTAATTTCAAAGAGGGGGGAGCCTTCTGACAGACTGTTCTGTGAAAAGTGAGGGTGAGGGAAGATTGATGTTTAAGAATTTAAATGAATGTCCTTGGGTCACAGAAACTCTATAACCAGGGTGAGAACTATAGTCCTCAGTGACTGCAATCATGATTGTGGCAATGCAGGCAAAGAAAACCCCATAACCTTTATATGAAAGCCATTATGAATGTCTACACACTTGGTATTATGTTGCATCCTAACATTTTCTCACAAGTGCAGGGTCCACTTTTTTTCATTGGTTGTGACAGGTGTAGACTAACTGGCTTGTCACTCAAGCTGATGTTGAGGGTCAAGACTCGCCCCAAGTCACCCAACTGGCTTTCATGTCCAAGGTGAGACTAGAATTCACAGTCTCCTGGTTTCTAGTCTGATGCTTTAACCACTAGACCAAACCAGCTCTCATATTACAGAGCCTTACTAAAGTCTTTCTGAGTGGTAGCAGTGAGGGAGTTAAGGAAGGTCAATTAGCTGGAACATGTGCTGCTCACTTTAAAATGCTGTCTTTCAAAAAGGATGAAGGTATAGCAATAACAGAATCTACAGCATTTTCTTCTGAAAAATACCCAGACTTTTCTACAGTTTATATTTTCCACAGGGAAAATCTAAAATGTAATTCGTGGATGATGAAGGGGTATTAGCTGCCCTCTAAAAAGTGAGTGCAGCTTGCACTATTACCTCACCAAACATTGGATAAAAGCATTATTTCTATATTGGACTTTTACAGCTAGAAGTGAGCTCTGTATTTTCTACCTTAGATATGAAAATGTGGTGTATAATTTCTGAATATGGCACTGCTACACATATGGAAGATTAGCAGGAAGCATTTTATTTGAATTTGTGAAAAACTAATATGTGATAGGATTGCAATTTGAGATTGGGTATTTTGCTATTATGCATACTGATGTTTCTATCTCAAGAGCTCAAAAAATACAAAAGAATCAATTCAAATAATTATATTTTCTTATGTTATTATGGCACTAGCCTCTGATGTAAGAAAAGAAAAATCATATAGAAATGTTAGGTCAATATAAAGCTAGTTTAATTCAGGGGAATAAAATCTGGAGACTGTTGGGTTCTTTAGGATACATTTAGCTATTTGTAAACCTAACTTAGACTAATTCCATTTAATAAGATTTATTTCTGATTAGACAGGATTGGATTGCAGATGAGGCAATAAATTACAGTAGTGACAGCTAAACAGCTTTCAGAGAGCAAAAAGGGTTGCTGACATATCAATACAAAAACTGCTACAATGAAAAAAAATTGAGGTCTGCAAATATTTCTTCTTTGAGAAAGGTTAATGTAAGAAGCCTAGTTCTGGGTAGTCTTTCTAGAAACTTTTAGAGCTTAAAATTATTATGAAATTTATGTTAGTTACTATATTAAATTAATAGTATATTGTGAAAACTTGAGACAAGAGCTAGCCCTCCTTTTAAGCAAAATGAGTCAGTTGTCTCAGATATTAGATGCTGAAGAAGGGACAAAATATTAGTTTGTCACACCCAGTCTGTGCTGCACTTCCCAATGTAGATTTGGTCATTTTGTTATATGCCTCATGAGGTAAATATATTAGACTAACTTTTGCTAGACCAAGTTCATATTCCTTTTTCTATGCTGAGGAAATTGTAGCCAGAAATGGCAAGACTATTTGGAGCCACGAATCTGACCACGGTTATGGAGAAAGGACAGAAACTAGAAATTGGGGGGGAAAGCAAGCTTGTTAGATGGGCCACTGTCCCAAGCTAAATTGCAAGATTAGATTCAGGGGGAGTGGGGGAAGAGTTGGAAGCATCACATGAGGAATTTGGGAATGAGAAAAGGCTGAGCCAAAGTGAAGAGCTTTGCAGAAGGATTTGATGGGCCTCTGCATGAAACAGGATGCAATTTGGTTGAATGATCAATCTCACAGAGATCTTAAGTTCTTATTTAGGAATACTGGGTGGGTCTTCTTAACACCAATCTTGCATGAATTAGGAGGTTAATTGTGACTTCTCTCACAAAATAATTGGCGACAACCCATTTAAAATGAACCTTTCAGGCTAGTGGATAAAGGTTTTGCCCAGAGGTGGTATTCAGCAGGTT
>AZIM01003860.1:6408-18620 GCA_000516915.1 Ophiophagus hannah | reverse complement strand
CAAGGTCCCTTCCAGCTCTATTCTATTCATTCATTCATTCATTCATGCCATCTTGACTTTATTGATCATACCATGCAGATTCCTCTAGAACAGTCCTACATACAATACTTGGACAGCGGGAGGAAGAGTGGGTCAACCTAATAGAAATTAAGGAAATACATAGAGCAAAATTACCTTAAAAGCATTAGCAATTCATGAAGGATGGAAAGCATCAAGAAATATCAATTCTGACAAAGATAAAATGTGCTGGAAAATGTATTTTGATTAAATAATTCTGGGCCTCGATGGAGTAAACCTGATATAATCAAATAGGAGTCTAGTAATATACCGTATCTCTGAAAACACTGCATTTTATCTCACTAAGAGCATTAACACTTGAAGCAAAACTTCCCCAGGGAAACTGTTACTCATTGAAAAAGAAGGCAAAAAGAAAATGCTACCCAAGATTTCCTAGGGCCAGTCCAAGTTCATTGAGTTTCAGAGTCAAAGCTGATACCTTGTATTTGGCAGACAAGGCAAAATCAGAAGAAGAAAAAAGACCAATATTATTTTCACAGCATTAGCTGAATGTAATCCCCATAGCAAACCCAATACAAAAGATGTGCTGTTAGATTCTGGTTCCTGAATCACATCACATATACATTGCATTCTGTGTGCATGTGAAATCCAGATGTTTTTTTCTTGTGCCACTCTTGAGATTTAGACACCATTCTAGATAGCTTTTTGGTCACCGTAAACTCAATCAGTGTCCTTATCTTTGCCAAATTCCTTTGTTACCATGACTGCTTAACTATTTAGCTTTTCAGGCTATCAAGAAAGGATATTTATTTAAAATTCCTACAAAGCTCAGGAATATATTGTGGAGGATTATTAAAAAATATCTATGAGATGGGAAGGAAGGAGGAAGGGAAAGGAGTATCAGTAGATGGTCCTCAGATTCAGTAGCATCCACCTTAAGAGTGCCTCTTGGAAGGCTGAGGATGGCAGATGATTTCTGCAGCTCATCTACAAATCACTGTCAGGAAATTAATACGCCCCATGTGACCTACATGGCAAGATAACTGTGGCAGAGGTCACATTTCTAGATCAAAGTTCCTTTTCGTTTCTTCCACTTTTTGTAAAATGATACTATCAGCTGGGGAAGAAATGAATTAATTGGGCTTCTAATTCTTAGAAGAGTTAGAATTCTAGCAGAAGCTGGCATGACTGAAATATCCCAGTGTTACTATAGCATGGAAGTGGAAATATGTTCATTTGACATAGGAAGACCTCATCCATATCCTTTGCTTCTTCTGACAGTCCACCAGTTCCCCTTCCTACCCTTTATTCTTACCCAGATACTCTCAATAAGAATTTTCATGCTCTGATTCCTGAATTTCTATACATTTTTTTTCTTTATGTACAGCTCAACGTAAGTACAACTTACAGATAAGAGCCATGGTGGTGCAGATAAGAGCCGTGGTAGCTCAGTGGTTAGAATGCAATACTGCAGGGCTAACTCACTGCTCACTCCAGGAGTTCGATCCTGAGCAGCTCCAGGTTGACTCAGCTTTCCATCCTTCCGAGGTCGATAAAATGAGGTTCCAGATAGCTGGGGGCAATACGCCGCCTCTGTAAACCACTTAGAGAGAGCTGTAAAGCACTGTGAAGTGGCATATAAGTGCTATTGCTATTAACATCCTTTCCCTTTCTGTTTAAGTCTTCTTTCTTAAAAATAAATCATAGCTTTCCAAAACTATCATCCCACCAAGTTTCAGCCATCCATAGGATATCATATTTGTCCTCCCATGTCAGGACTTCAAATGCTCTTTGTTTGTTCTGGTAGCCTGCGCATCAGGGTATAAGTAGCAGCCAGAGGGTACAACACAGCATTCACTCTTTCTGAGCAGTGTCCAAGAAGAATACACGCATACATATGTCTGGGCCAAATTATGGTTTCTTCTCAGCCTTCACTAACAGAGTTTTGTTAGCAGTGAGACTCCAGAGCTGCCTTCCTTACATCCCCTATGGCAAGGAAAAAGTGGGTCAGTGGGATAGGGAGATAAGACAAAATAATAAACCTCAAAGGGGAAGGGGGCTGTTTGAGTGGTAGTGTAGAAACAGAATCTTTCAGTGACTTAAGAACTACAGCTAATCATGTTCAGTTATAATTTCCCATATAATTTCCTATCCCCTTTTCATAGGCAATCCTTATGGCACAGTTCTTTCCATAGCATACTTGAACATCATTATATCCAAGTGTTTTTGACAACCTGAGATTTTTTTAAAAAAAATTGGTTTCTTTTCACAAGATAAGAATCTGAAAGCAGCCACCTAGCATATGAAATAAAGCTCAGATATAAAATGAAGAAAAAAAAAGAATTCAGGTGTTTTAATCACCATTATTTCATATTCATTTTAAATGAAAACAGTATATAAATATATGAATAATTATATAAACCATAAACATAATATGCAGACATTTGACTAGAATTATAAGGAGACCTTGAAGGTTTTTTTAAAAATCAAAATTATCTTTATTGAATATTGCACCTTGCCATTTAAAAAAATGAAGTAAGAAGAAGCGATCAGTATATAGAACCACAGGGATAATTGTTAACTCTACCATATATAAAATGCAATTTTAAAACAAATAGAAAAACAGATTAAATATTTATTCTATACCCTAAAGCAATCTGTCAGCCTCTCCATGCAAAGGGCAATATGGTGTCAGGCAAGCTACAGAAGTCACACAACATTAACAGCAAACCCCAGCTCGTTTATGTCTGAATGGCAAAATCGGTGGAGGTTTATGAATGTCTTGCGATATTTAAAAGCATGCCTTATGGAAAGCTCATTAGTAGTGCTGGATGGCATGGGCTGCACAAATGGAAGAGCTTNGTTTTCTGCCCTGGGGCTAATACAGTTTCAGGGGATATTATTTTCGCTAGAGTTGCGGCAACACAAGAAACGATATAATTTTTTTAAAGAGGAAGCAACTTGCTTCGTGCCATTGTCTCAATCGTAGCTAGCCTTCCCATTTAAAAGCAGACCCACTAGCTTGGAGAAGATGTCAGGGCCTCCCTAAATGACCCACTTAATCTCTGCTGCTGCTGCTTCCCATGCCTCTCTGTTGGGCTCAAATGATCCAGAAAAAAAGAAAAGGTCTTGGTCTCATTTTGGTCATTCAGGAAAGATAAGAGAAATCTTTGCAACCATCCTATGATGTGGGTTAGGTTGAGAAACTGACACAAAGTCATTCAACAAAGTCATTTGTGGAGTCCCTGAAATCTCTAAAGCCCTCCTAGAAATCTAGTTGCTCTGCTTTTAAATTGGAAGACTAGCTACGATTGATTTAATGAGGATTTGAACCTGGCTCTCTCTTATCTTAACTGGCACTGAATCAATTGCTTTTATATTACAATTGTATGGTTCTTAAGGAGACTGGACTATATTGTAAAAGAGGTAGGCTGGCTATGGTCTTCCAGATGGATTTTGGACTACATCATCTAATATTTCCAATACTTGCCACATTGGCCAGGTCTCCCATTCTCATTTTAGAGACAGAGTACACAGAAATGGAAAAAGCTAAACTGATACATCTAGACAATGTGTCTATGGAGATTCTTAATCATCCAGGTGCTGGTTGTCTCAAAGGTGCTGGACTTCCTTAATTTTTCCTTGAAAACATTTCACTTTGCATCCATGAAGCTTCTTCAGTTCTGACTGAATGATGGGGAATGGAAGGATTTAGATTCTTTGCAGTCATTTGGCTGTTAGCACACTGAAGGTCAGTCATTAGTTCTCTGAGAGTCAGTGTGGCCACTTGGGGAGTTTATCTGTACCTTCACCTGAATCAGAGTGCAAATGGATGTGGAACTTTCTTGGAACTGCTGAACTGTAGACAGGAGATAGGTGGTATCATATCCCTTCCCCTCTATTGAGAGACGATTTTTCAATTTTATGGCCTCTTTTACTCCTCTTTCAAACCCCTTTTTCAATAAATACATCAAGGAAGCCCTCAGAGCTTGTGGTTAGCCCAACTGGGCCTTCAGCAAGTCTAGAAAAAGATCCAGCAGAAGCTCCTCCATAAAAGATAAAGAAGAGAACAACAAACATCTTTTGGAAGATGGACTTTACTCATTTCTTTTTAAATGGATTTCGTCACTTGGAAACCTGACAGTTATCATTCCATTGATTGCAGAAATATCGGAAAAGCTCAGTAGGATTTTCAACCACCACAACATATATACATACTTTAAATCCACTAAGGACTCCAAGCATAAAAGAGGCCATCTATGTTAAAATTGAACAGCCCTCTCTCAGCAGAGGGGGAGGGATAGGACGCCACTTATCTCCATGATTTAAAGCTTGGCAATGAAACTGACAAGAAATTACCAATTTTGCTTACATAAAAACAACAGTATTGTCAAAACTATGTCAACTAGTTTGCGGATTAGGAATGTCAAAACTATATCCAAACTGATAATGGTACTGTGTATCAACCAGGAACACAGTTTGGGTTATGGTATTGTTCCTTCTCTCCTTACTGGCTCTCAAGATTCAGTAAGAATATTTAGAGATCCCACAGTGTGTGTAGAAAAAAATGGAAAATTTTCTGTTTCTCTTAACAATAAGAAAAGTTCAGCCTCAAGGTTTTCACTGGGGAAAAACATTAAAAAGAAAAAGGAACAAATAGGGGAAATGAAAGCAACTTCTCATTTACAGCAAAGAACTTGATGTTTTGCAAAAGGTTTCAGAAAGCTCAAATCAACGATTCTTCCATTTCTCCATCTTTACAAGAAGAAAAAAAGGGATTCTGAACCAAAATTCTGCCTTGTTTGATGGTTCTGTTACTGCACAGTTTTACAGCCTTCATTAAAAGCCACTTATTGTGAAGTCTTGGCTTTGATTTTGTAGGCTTGCTTGAATGGAACTGCTTCTTATAAATTCATTACTTGTTCCAAACAGGGAAACTTACAAGAGAGGAATTAAACTGCTGTTTGCTTTAAAGCATTTCCTGAAGCCTGGAGGGTGTTTTCTTATTCGCCCTAAAAACCTGCATAGCCTCTATTATTGTCAGTGCTGTTATTTCTGGATAGAATTTTGAAAATAACTTGAATAGATATGATTAACAGTGTATACAAACTAAGATTTGAAGTGAATTTAAAGTTATATAGCCCCATGTATGAAAGAGCCTTTAACAATAAAATAAAAATTGTAAGATGATCAGAATATTTAAATGCCATCATAATGAAGCCAAATGACTTTTTCGACTCTGCACCAAGTCTAATATTAATTCTCACTGGTTCAGTTCTGTGTAGTTTGCTGCTTTCTACAGAAGTTATTAATCTTAGCCGCAGTCACACTTTTTTTCCCATGTTCCCATTTCTTGCAGTTCTTTTTCTCCTAAAAGAAACAATTTAATTACAGTGTACAAGGCTGAACAACCTACTGTGGGAAAACAGTTGAAAAGATACAAAAATATAGCCAGAATGACAAGACAAACACATTTAGAGGGAATCTTTCTTGAGAAACATGAACTAGATTCTTCTTGTGGTATAGTTAAGAAACTCAAGAATTTTACATGTAGTAAATATAGCATCATATTTGTTTCATTACTCTACATATGAGTAATGTTAGATGACTTGCAAAAAATATTTATGAGTGAGTATGAAAGTAAATACACCCATTTGGATGACAGATGCAAACATTTTTTGTTACAGAACTGCAAATTTGTTTCAAGTTTTCTTTCCAGATTAACCCATTTCTATAGATTTGCTATCTTTTGTCATTTAGTTTTCCAAATGCTCTGAGTACTAGGTCATTCATCTTAAATGTATTTTGTGTTATCCTCTTCTGAAGTGTTATGCATAAAAACAAAGATGGAAAGATATACTTTAAAAGTCTAAAAGTGTTTTAATGAAATTTCTTCTTTGCAGGTTGTGCCAGATTGTGCATTTTTGGTTGCTTTAATATGACTGACAGAAGACTGCTCAGCATTCCTAAAGCTCTTCCCACCCTTCACTTACCCATGATTTATAGGCATTGTCATCCCACAGTGAAAGTACTAGAGCAGAGCCAGGGAGATCCACATCCAAGTCACCCCTTAGCTGTCAAAGTTCACTAGGACAATTGATGCCTCTTAGTACAACTGTATCAAAAAATTGTGGGGACCATAAGTGTGGTGAAAGTGTGACTGTTACTGTATGAGCTCCTGGGAGGATATAAATCTGACAAACACAAATAAATAAATAAAAGAAACCATGCTTTAATAATACAAAATTTCCCCCATGACTTGATTATGTTGTCTCATCTCCAGTCTGTGAGTCAAGCAATGCTATGACTTCATGTGCTGTAGGGTGTAATAGTAGTTTCTCACTTGTTCTGATACCCTCCAGGAATAGCCCCAAATATAAGTACTTTTCCATCCATCACCTCAGAGGTGAAGTCATGTATAACCATCAGTGGGTGTGATCAGAGTATATTCTGGAAGAGTTGGTAATGGTACTCCACCCAATTGCTAGCCAGCCTCCACTACGACCATTTCCTTCTAAGCTTTTGTCCTCTCAGAGCACTTTGTTTCTTGAAGTGCTTTCATATCTATCATCTTTTTTTTACTACATCTTTTCAACAACACACAGGGAGGAAAACAGACTTCCCACTGGGAAAGAAGTTTTGCTTTTGTGCTAATCCACTTTTACAATATTTTTGAAAAAGTTATCTTTACCATAAGCTGCTTTTCCTCATAGCAGTGTGTGGAAAATAATGAGAAATATTGAATTGGGCTGTTGTTGTTTATTACTCGCAGTTCTAAGTCAACATGGTTGCCCAGCATGTTGCTGGGTCTGTTGGAAGAAAAATCCAGGTCCAGTTCCAAGCCAGGAATAAAATGGAGGCTGATTGGAAAGAAAGATTCTGTTAATTGGTGAACAGAACCAACACACACACAGTATGCAGTTCTGGGACAACAGACAAAATGGAGTTGAGAGTGGGTGGGTTTTATACCTTGATTCCTATGGGGTCATGAAGGGGTCTAGGCTGGCTCTATAGCAGAAGGGGAAATGCAAATCCTAAGTGTTTGTCTGAGCTAATCTTGTCAACCTTTGGCTTGCTTAATTGTGTTGCTTCTCTGGAGTTTCTGCCTGACCCAGTCTTTCTGAATGGATTACCAAATCTGCATTTCTAAAAACTGGCGTCCTCAGTTTCTGCTTTGGGCAGGGAGACTGGGGTTGGTTTCTGCCTCCCTTAAGATTTTTTCCCACTTCTCCTTCAGGCAAAATAGTCTATCCTGCCTTTTTAATATTTCCCAAAATAATTCATTGTCTACAAGGGTGGGTGGGTGCTGACTTTCTACAGGTCTATAGGACTGATTTAATTAAGGCCCATCTCTCTCTCTTCTCTGAGAGAGGCTATTACTTTCTGGATATTCCCCTATGGATATCTTTATTTTACATTGTTTTAACTAGTGCAATATCCAAGTTGGAAGTGAGGAAAAGGGAAAATAAACCAGTTTAATAAAACTACCCCATTCCTATTGTGATGCCCAAATTGGTGGATGTTTTTCACGCTGGCTGGTGATCTGCTGAAAGGGAAGGGCAGCAAAACCAGATGGAAACCTAGGGGTAGATAAGGAATCCCCAGCCATAAAAACCTCCTGTGTAATTTTGGACTAATTGTTCTTTTTCAGCCCAATCCATCTGGCAAAGTTGTAATGGGCAATCTGCGCAAAATGTGTGCAAGGGATGCTATTACATTGTTTGAACTCCTGGAGAAAAGGCAGGATGTAAATCTAGCAAAGAAACACATCTAGGATAATACAAGTACTGTGCCCCCAGATCGAGACAACTCCCCTATTTGGCAGTGACTTAAAACAGATGCACTAACAGGAAGGATAGGGATTGGCCATCAGGATAACAAATATTATGAGCACATTATTTTGTGTTGCCAGATGAGTGGACAGTGGAGGGGAATGGCCTATGGAAGTCACACAAAATAGAATTTCTTGACAAACTACATAGCTGTATATTTTGGAATATCAAGCCAGGAGTCATGCCTCTCTTGGATGATGCCTTTTTCCAAAGACAAATACTCCAGGAGAGGCATGGCACTAGGCTTCAACCATAGCCATCTCTCTTTTTCATCTAAGTACAGCACCAAATTATTTTTGAAATGTTGTTTACAGACAGAACTGAATTTCCAGACTCCTTTGCTGGCTTTGTATCTGAACTCATCTGATTTATACTCCTATCTTATTCTTTTTTATTTCAGCTCGGCATGAAGTTATCACCAAAGAGATCCTAGAGCTGGACACTTGGGAAAATCATTGGAATGTTGTTGCAATCAAAGCCCGCATGCACGACAGCTATGATGTCTGTCTTGTTGCTCAGCTGAACCCAAGAGATCTCATCCCTCCTCCTTCTGATTTAATGGAACAATAGGTGTGCAATTTTAATGGTAAACAAATAAGCCAGCTGAATGGAACAGAAGTATGTGGATATGTGGCAATTTCAATGGATGGTTAGAAAAGAGAATTCCTGTACTGATATGAGTACCATGGAACTTATTTGTTTTTGTCATGGAAGGCAAAAGGGAAAATAAAATATTGCCTTAATCTCATTAAACTGGATTGAAAAGTGATATAGCTGATTGTGTATTATTGACAGATAAGAATCTTTTCTTCTTCATCTTCTGTTTTGTAGTCTTTTGCAGATTCAAATTAATCCAGATGTGAAATTAAATCTAGATCAAATATAGAAGGACTATCAGCATGTGTTTTCCAGTTGTCCCTTGAGGCTATGTTCTGATTATCTCAAATCCCCAAAGCTTGGTTTTATTTGGCATCTTAGAATATACTTTAACAGGTTAAATGAAGATTATAAAGGTCTACAGGGAGTCACCTGCATTGAGTTATCTAACTCAGTATTGTTTACTCTCAATTGGATAAAGTAATGGCTGCAACTGTCTACTGCTTAACAACATAATCTTTTCCAAACCCACCTGGAGATGCCACAAAGTACATTTTCTACTATGTGTGCTTCACTGAGCTGCTAAATACGTTCAAATTGACAGATTTTCACCTGTCTTTCAAAATTGTTGTTTTTCTCCCAGATTTTAATAACTTTCCCCCAAAATTGATCTACCACTCCTCTCTTGGCCAATGATATCTCCTATAATATAATACCAATGTATTGAGGAGGAATGTCGTTGCTATTTCTTGCACCTATTGGGAAATTTGAACTGTTTGTGCCAAGGCAGAAAAAAAGTGAAAATGAGGAATTATTATGGCAGACGTAGAATCAGCAGGCGCCATGGAAGAATAAAGAAAAGTGGTGATGTGATCAGAGGAAAGGAAGTAGTGAAGAAAGCATATAAATGAAAAGGCCTAAAATAAATAATACAAATCTTTTAGAAATCTAAAATCTTTTTTAAAATACACTTTGGATGACTTATCGAAGTTGTACTGAAATATCAAAGTTTCATTAAATATCAAACAGGCCAGTTTGGTCTATTAGTTAAGGCACCAGGCTAGAAACCAAGAGATGAGAAATTCTAGGCACAAAATCTAACTGGGTTACCTTGGGCTAGTCACTCACGTTTAGCCCAACTCACCTTACAGGGTCGTTGTGGGAAAAATAGAAGGAGGAAAGAATATTGGGTATGTATTTCACCTTAAATTATTTATTAAAAAAAATAAAGGGATTTAAAAAATCCAGAAAGAACATAGTAAAGGCTGCACAAGAAGCAGTAGAATTTTCCTTGAAACAAATTCTAAGATTGAATCATTTTGCACATTTACCTATAGATTTTTGGCAGACTGGTTGTATGATAGTAAACCTTAATTTTCCTTCATGCTTCCTAGGCAGAATATATTTGGCATCATGTGCAATAAGCTGTATTTGTATGTATCATTTTTGTACTGTCCATACCAGAAAGCCTACCATTTAGTATTACAGAAAATGTTACTTCAACCAATAGCGTAGAATCTTTGTTCTTGTGTCCTGAAAAGGCTCCTGGCATTGACATGCATGAAATATATACCCTTCATTTGTTCTATTGAAGTATCCAGGTGAATCAACAACATTTGAGAATTTTCTCCCCCAATGCCTCCTTCAATAAATATTCTAAGTTTGATATCAGTAATTTATTGATTCATCCAGTCAAAGCCACAGTACTCTTAGCTTCCTTTTCAGTCTTTCGATGTATTTTAAATCAAATTTGTCCCATATGCAAGATGAATTTTAGCAAATAAATAGATAAAAAAGGAAAAGTATTTTTATTTTTCCAAGAAGCATTCATTAAGCCCATGTATCGCTATCAGTATGCTTTTCAGTTCTAAATAAAAACTGTTTACATAAGTTTCAAGTCACTAGGAAATATGGAACAGTTCTCTGGTGTCTTTTGTACAGACTTGTACAGAACACACACACACACACACACACACACACACCTTGCTACATTATTTCCCCCAAATAGTTTTTCTCCCCTCCCCCATATGTCTTTTTTCACTGTTCCCATTCACTACCCTCCCAAATCAGGGAGAAAGAGGGAGTGTCTTCCATTAGCGGAGAGGTTTGTTTCCATGGTACCCTGGTAATAGCAATCTTCTTTCCAAATTTAACTATGGGCTCTAATGAGCGATCAAGGCAGCAGCTCACCTCAGCCATTTATGTGGCCAACTCACGCCCACCAGTAGGAAACAAAGGAAGTGGGGAACTGATCTGATAGGTCTGCTTTGGACAGGGAGAAGCCAACAAGATTGAAATGGGGGCTCCGAGGGGTGACGTTGCTCCAGAATAATTCCATCTATTTGTTTCCTTCACGAGTCATCTGTATGTTTGGAAATAATCAGATATTTAGAAACAACATACATTTCCAATGTCTCCTCAAATAAATATATAAAAATATATCTGGTGCAGCAAAAACCTACAGTCCTTGTGTTTTACAGTAATGCAACTAGTCATATTGTAGAAGTCTTCTCCCTCTCCTCCTCCTCCTCCTCCTCTCCTCTCCCTCCTCCTCCTTAAATTAAAGCTTTTACCTTCTAATCTACTAGATCTATCCTGGTTCCCCTTCTAGGATGTGGCTGTCCTGAACCTCTTCCCCATTAAGCTTGGGACAGCACAATCTGTTACTCTAGGCCTCTCTCTGGGGAAGCTCTGAATGGCCAAAAATTTTCCCCTTACTGCTCCTCCAGTGCCCCTTCCATTATAATACTTTCTCATGAATCTTTGCAATCTAAGCATCATTTTCATGACTCTATAATTAATATGGCCTAGTACATGTTTCTTAATTTTTCTTGTGTATTCTGTCTCTCTCTCCGCCTCCAAGTTGTCATCACTTGACTAACTGCCAGGCACGTTTGTGGAATCTGGTTTTCTATTATGAAAGGATACATATGATTTTCTGTATTTCCCGGAACAATTTTCCATTTTCAGAGAGAGAAAGGCAGGGGTGGGATGCTGCCGGTTCGGCCCGGCTCTATAGAACCGGCAGCTGCGAAGAGCAGCTGACACCGAACCAGTTCGGTGTTTGGCCCACCCACCTGCCTCCCGAGATCCGACAGGAAATAAGGACGAAAAGGGAGGAGTCGAGCTTTGCGTGGCACAGCTGAGGTTGAAAAAGCAGGAAACAAGAGGATTTTCAAACACTGCGCACCTGAGCAGCGCTTATCAGCTGTCCAGGTGGCACAGCTGATGATTTCTTGCAAACGCTGCACATATGCGTGTTATGATTGTCCGGAGTTCAGAGAACCGGCAAATCGCTCCACTGGCTGGCCCCGCCCCTCCCCATCCACTCACTCCTTACTTGGCATCCGAGCCATCCAACTTGCCTGGTTTGGTAAGNTGCTATTTTTCCTTTTTTTCCCCAACCATCAGCTGTTCTGCTCTACCAGTTAGCTAGAAAGCAAGAAATCCTTAGCTAATCTAAAAGCAGAGCCGAACTTTCCTTAGGACTGAAGCTTCTACTTTTCAGTGCAGACTCAGGTAGCCGATTGCAGATAGATAGATCTCTAAGTGAATCTGTAATTCTGTGAGCAACTCGATCTGCCTGCCTGCCTTGCCTGCTTTTGGGTAAAAGTTGCTCTTTTTTATTAAAAAAAATCAATATTTACATCAATATTTACAATATTTACATAAAAGTCATGCTCACAAAGTCACATGACTACCAAGCAATGCCCAGTCAGCAAGCCATGNAAGCAATGCCCAGTCAGCAAGCCATGCCCACCCAGT
>AZIM01003859.1:327064-337434 GCA_000516915.1 Ophiophagus hannah | reverse complement strand
GTACTATGCTTAAGTCTAATCTTAGTCGGCATAGTTCAAGGTTGTCTAAGCCAAGAANTCTAGCAAAGGTTTTGAATGCCCTAGTTAGCAAAACAGTATTACCAGAGGAGAAGCTTCATAAAATTAAATTTACAACTCTTAAAGCCTTTTTGGAAATATTGTTGCAGTGAGCTTTGGCGATTAGATCATTCAATATGAGAACTCCAAGGTCCTTGACAAAATGAGGTTCATCAACAAGGTCATATCCGCCTAGATTGTATTTGGTATATAGATTTTTTTTTTACCAATGTGTAGGACAGAGCATTTGTTGGTATATATTTTTATTATATCATGGTGGAAAAGCTAGAAGTTTTCTTCTTCAGACTGAAAGAGCCTTTTACCTCCAGTTAAAGGACTTTTTTTCTACTGAAAGTGGTAGAAAAATTAGACCGGCATGATATTATTCTTTCCGGTACATTGACCTTCATGATCACTTCAACAGTGGTAGTGCAATTTTAAATACTGTAGAAGCCAGATGTCAGATATTTCATATTTTTGAAAATATGAGTAGATCATCATATTCAGGGCTCCCCCTCCCCTCCCTGCCACTGCCTTTTTAAAATGTCTCACCTTGCACAGGGGAGATGCCAGTTGGTGGTCTTTTTTTTCTTCAGAATTCTGCTAAACTGATTGTAATGGGAAATATTTCAAAATAAATTTTATTATGAGACAGTAATGTTTTTCTGAGAATTGATTAAAGATTTCCTTGAAAGTATCCGTTATAAATGGTTGGGAAATGTATGAGAGTGATTGATTCAATACTTCATAAATGAAAATATCAGCTATTGTTACGTCATCAAAATCCCCCTTCTTGCTTTCTCCCCACCCATCCATCATTCTCCCTCCTTCCTATGAGGTCTTCCACATGGCTTGCTAACAACAGCAAGAAGATGCCTCATAAATTATTTCAGAAAGACATTAATGAATGGTTTCCAGTTCTCCCCAATCTACATCACACCAGCCTGCACTCATCTTTTTCTGCACTCATCGTTTTAAAATTTTATTTTTCATCGGCTACTATCACAAACCATGACATTTGGAGTGTCTGAAAGAAGTGGTGGAGACCTCTTCTGCCCCAATTGGCTACCTAAGACTGCTCAAGGCCTAATCCCCAAAAGACTGAGCTGCTTTATCTATGAGGGAAGACTAACAACATATTTTCCTTCCCTTGGACAATGGAGGTGCTTCTTTGGCCACCACTGCTCTATGGTTTAATGTGGAGTGCGGAGTGTAGAGTGTTGCTACTTTTCTGCCTCTACTTCACCAGGATCAGATAATTGACAACAGGAGACCCATCCCTTCTCTTCTCATTGGAGGCAGATTAAGTGGGGAGATAGCACTCTTGGCCACAAGCTAGTGAAGTAAGGGAGTGAAGGAGTGAAGCAGGTCTGTTGTCAGTAATTTATACTAAAGAAAGTACTTCCCACTCTGTCTTCCTTTTTTCCACCATTTTCCTTGCAGATTTTCCACCTCACTGCAAAGATAGAACAAGGGTCAGAGATAAAACTGCCTTTTCTGTCTGCTCATGGACTATACAAATGCATTTTGGTGCTGAAGTTTGGATGTGCTCTATGCTGGAAAATCTGAATGAGAAAATTCCAAATCGGTTCTGGCATCAAGGATTTCTTATTGACTCTCCTTCTGCTTAGATTTGTCATGGTCTGCTTGTGGCAGTTGCTTTTATGACTTGAACTGCAGAACAGTTGAAGGCAAGCAGCCAAGGATGGCCACCTCTTTGTCTGTATTTAGTCTGGGTTTGAGAGTTGACAAAATGGTAGCTGAGATAAGAGCTATTGTGGGATTTATCTGGTTGAATAGGCCAGCCAAAGAGCATGACAGAATTATTTTATTGCATTTTGAAGGTTGTTCCCATACTGCCATTGGCAAGTCACCATCCATTCCAGGTTTAAACATAGATGGCTTTTAAAAGGATTGTGTGGAAACATAGCTTTTCCCCTCAGCTGAACAAAACAATGGAACTGACATCCAGTACAGTGAGAATGAGTAAAGGCTGCAAATGAACAGCCTCTGGGCCTTTCAGGGATTTTAACCATACCAGAATGCTTGTAGGATTATAATGCTTGTATAGATAGTTGAACAATGTTTATAAAAATAGTGGGTGGACAAATATGGAGTTGAGGTAAAAGATATGCATTTAGATAAAGTACTTTTAAGTCCTGAGAAAAGTTTGATTTCTAAATTACAGTATATAACTATCTATTAGAACATGAATTGGCTGAGGAAATTGTGAAAGGACCTATGTTAGATTGGGAAAATTTGGGGTTACAATATAGGTCTGGATGACTTGCAAGACATTTGGCAAAAAAAATCTCATATTAATTAAATCAGTTGCACATAAGGAAAATCTGTATAAAATGATATAGATGGCATTTGGCATCCTCTAGATTGGCCAAAATATTTCCGACAGCAAACCCAAGCTGTTGGAAATGTAAAGGGAAATTTGGTACCTATTTTCATTTATGGTGGACTTGCCCTGAGACAAAGAAGTACTGGTTAAAAATAAAAGTGTGGATAGAAGAAATTATAGAGTGTGGACTGGAGTGGAAACCGGAACTGTTCTTTCTGGGAATGATTAAAGGGGATTATCCCCCTAAAGTGAGATATCTGACCATCCACTTATTAACAGCGGCACAGATTTCATTAGCACAATATTGGAAGAAACCGAATGTACCACCAATACACATTGCTATTCAACAAACTTATGAGTGTGCCCAAATGGAGAGACTTACTCTCAAAATCAATGGGAAGGAGGATACAGATTACTACCGGATATGGGATAAATGGTACAATTGGGTAGATCATAAGGGGATAATCACGCAGAATAAATGAACCCAAGAAACAAATTATATTCAGCTGTATGTATGAAATGTATAAGAATAACAAAGGTTTTAAGTCTCCTTTTCTCTTTCATTATTATTATTACCTACTGTATCTATTATATTTCTTTATTTATTATTTAAATAATATGAAGGTATTATTAATTAAATAATAGTTATAAACCAACAATAAGATTAGTAGAGTATTGTGTGTTCTTTAGTGTTTAGGATGTGATAGTTAATGAAGATGCGCCAGGTATTGGTTAGTATTGACTATTAGGGCTTATCAAATTCGATATCAAATGTATAGAGTAATGTGTTATTTACATATTATTGTTTTTGTATTTTTTAAATTTGTATGTTTTTAATTCTTGTAAATAAAGTTGTTTTTTAAAACTTAAAAAAATAGTGGGTGGACAATGATGCATCCCTTCTTCTTGGAAATATTTATTATCCATTCTTATAATGTTGCTTTTACAACGTATGGGTCAAGTACTTTACACCCTAAATAGATATCTAGATCAACATAATATCCAGTCTCATAGCACTTTTCCAAAGATACCTATCAATTCTACTCCAGAAGGGAGCACACTTTTGATATTATTCATTTTATTTATTTACCTATTATTTATTATAAAAACATTGAGACTTCTTCCCAGCTATAAAAGTTATTTATAATAAGACATAAATAGAGTCTGAGGATTTATGTATTAAAAGACAATATTAGGAGGTTAACTCATAAAAGACGATATTAAAAAAAATGGCTATTGAGACTATTAGCATAGGGGGCTTATTAGCCTTATATCCTACAGCAGATGAGAAGTCTGATCCTTGTGCCCACTGCATACAAGTAAGAGGCACATGACCTTTATTGAGGATGTATAAGAATGTCACCATGAATTGTACTGGGAATGGATTTGAGGTGAACTAGGGAGGAATATGTCTAGCCAGAATGAAATCCAGCTATCAATTCATCTTTCAAAAATAGTTAAATTACTTTTGAAAATATGTGATATAGGATCTAAACATTTTTTCATCAAAAACAAAACAAGTGTGGAATTCCCTCCCCCCCCCCCCCCCCATTGCAGCACTTCTTAAAAAGAGAATGTAGTCCAATATTGTGTGGTTATAAAATTAGTACAGGACACAACACAAATATACATATACATACATACATACATACATACATACACATATATAAATATATTTGGTGAGAATGTTGCTAGGAAGACACAGAAAAACCATTTCCATATATTTTCAAATATAAGTACATATATAAACAAATCTCTTCTTCTATGTGAGTTAGTGACTTTATGCCTAAATACTTCATTTAAACTCAAGATTTAAATATTTGAAACTAGAAATCTCCTATACAAAACTAGTACTCTGTACATCCTGTTCAGTACATAAGAGGAGATGGGGCAACATTTGTCACATACGCACCATTTGAATCATAGAATCATAGGGCTGGAAGGGACTTTGGAGATGATCTAATCCAACTCAACCCTGCCAAGGCAGGAGACCATATTCCATCCCAGACAAATGGTTACCCAATCTTTTCTTGAAGACATCCAGCAATGGAGCACCCACAATTCTGGGAGGCAAGCTGTTCCATTGATTAATNNNNCTCACTGTCAGGAAATTTCTTCTTAGTTCCAGATTGGATCTCTCTTTAATAAACTTCCAGTCATTGCTGCTTGTCCTGTCCTCAGATGCTTTGGAAAATAAGTCGACTCCCTCTTCTCTATGACAGTTTCTCAAATATGGAAGACAGCTATCCTATCATCCCTAATCTTTTTCTTCCTTACATAAGTAGTTCCCATAATCTTTCACCATTTATTTATTTATTTATTTATTTGTCACAATAAAGAATTCCTCAGAAGAAAAATAATTAACTATAAGCATAAAAATAAATAATATAATTCATTGTATTATAAATTATATAATTCATGAAAAAATAGACACAGAGAAAAAAAGCAAAAGGCAATCAAAAGCCTTGTGCAGAAAAGATGCCTTAGCTAGTTGCTTTGAATGACTTTTTGCATTTATGTTCCAGCAATTTAGTTCAGGAAGGTGATAGCTGACAGGAATTCAATATCTCACAGTAATAGACAGACTCTCCTATATTGAATGGATCAATGCCTTGATTAAATGCTGTGGGTGCATGCCAGTTGGAGTGATCAAACCTTTATGCTGCTATTGATGTTCTCCTGCAAGCCATTGAGCTCTTGGTCAACAAAACCAAGCAACATACTGTAGCACTACAATTATATAGTAGGTTGCATATTTGGTAATAGATTCAGTAGCCCTCACTACATCTAGAAACTCTAGTGTGGCTGACTTCAGATGGAATTCTCCAGTGGCTTCACAAAATCACTTAAGTAGTTCAGGACAATTTGGCTTAACATCTAGCTGAAAAGGTCTAACTGAAAAGGTCTTCAAATGCACACACATGCCTGGCCTTAAAACAGCTTAGCTGGAAGATGAGAATCTGGTATATGTAATTATTGTATATGTGCTCATATTAACAATATTTATATGATTATCTATTTGTTTAATTTCTAGGGTTATGGTAACTTGCTATTAGCCACTTTCATAATCTTATCACTGAGAAGAAACTGGGAATTTTCATGTTATTTATCTAGATTACTTCTGGCCAGAACTAATAAGAGTTTGGAAGCATAGAATGAATAAACTCATGTTTACTTTTCAAATTTTCTATTCTGGGAAAGGATAAAGGGTACTATATGAGTGTTTGTATTATCCATTCCTAAAACCTGATTTAGAAGTATTGTTCAGAATCAGAAAGCAGGATTGATTATATTATGAAATACAGAAGGAAGGCAGGAAGGCAGGAAGGAAGGAAGGAAGGAGGGAGGGAGGGAAAAGCATAAGTGAAATACATAAGAGTGATACAGAAGGGCTGTAGTTCTTGTTTAATGAAAAAATATTAAAAGATTCAGCACCAAATAGAATGATTAGAAAGATAGATTGTCACAAGTACTGAAAAGATGCTTAAAATAATGAATTGGCTATAGATGACAAAAATGTATCTGAGCAATTACTTATTGCAAAAATGATGATAGAAGAAAAATATTGTATAATATGTACAGAGAGAAAAAGATAAATGCCAAAATATAGTCAAAGAAAGCAAGGAATGTTTCAGATTCCAACAGTCAGGGAAAATTTAGAATGATTTTAATGGAAACACAAAACTACTTTGTGGAAGTGGATGAAGAGAGAATTAGGTATGTCTGAGAAAGTTTAGAAGAATTTCACTTGAAAGGGTATGAGAGAGGATAATGAGCAAAATTTGGGAATCACAGAATAAGAAATGGGCAAAGAATTTTTTTGCTCTTCAACCAAGTCATTTAGATATGTACAATATGAATAGGGAAAAGCCAAGCTCCCACATGTTTGTTGATTTAGAGAAAGTGAAAATTGTGGTATATAATAAGGTCGTTTTACCCATTTTGTAGTATGGAAGCAGGAGCTTGGTCCAAGAAATCTAAGTTGAATGTGGTGGGGAAAAGGCACTTAAAAAGTGATAAAACAAGAAGGAAAACAAGAATGAATAACTACTAAATAAAGATGGATTGAATGCATGAGGATATGAAAAATGGACATTGAGATGATTTGGTTATTTAGATAAATAGAATAAATTTCAAATTACAAAACAATGGTATGTGTAGGGAGAGTGAAAAGATGGGGAGAAAGAAAGCGGACAACCAAGAAAAGTATAGCTGAGGAGAGTTCATGAGAACCAGAAAAACAGAATAATAAGAAATTAAATGAACAAAGATAGTGTACTAAATACAACAAGGGCAAGTGGAATTATAGAATGTGGAAGTAGGGTTTCTATGTTTATAAAAAGTTGTCGCTGAACTAGTTTTAGAAATAGTTTCTTCTCTTTTCTTCTCTTGTCCTTTAATTCTTTTGGCTTCCTATTTATTACTCCTATTCTGTGTTTTATATAACATTGAATGCTCCAAAAGAGAATACTGTAATGGATATTACAGCAATACTGTGATGGATAAAGAGATAAAAATGGCGCAGTGGTTAGAATGCAGTACTGCAGGCTAACTCACTGCTCATCCAGGAGTTCAATTCTGACTGGCTCAAGATTGACTCAGCCTCCCATCCTTCCAAGGTGAGTTAAATGGGGACCCAGATTGCTGGGGGCAATGTGCTGACTTGTAAACAGCTTAGAGAGGGCTATAAAGCACTGTAAAGTGGTATATAAGTCTAAATGCTGTTGCTATTGCTATATGCACATACTGGAATTACCTAAAATAACTCCCTCTTTTTTCAAATGAGCATGCTCACTTGCATTCCATATCAAACTATCCTTCAGCCATCATTTTGTGTAGAGTTTTCTCCCCTTAATTAAACTTCCCCAATTATTCCAAATAACAGCTCAAATTCCCAAGTTCATCTTCTGGTTACAGTGTAAAAAAGGTTGGGGAATGGGCAGGGGTGGACTGATGGACATTCACAGGGGTTCGGGAGAGCCCCTAGCNNNNATTCTGTGCAGTTTGGAGAACCCCCAAATATCACCCACCCCATCCTGCCCCTCCCAGGAGTCCCCACATGTCCCATTTTGGACGCAGGTAAGTGCAGGGTGCATGCTTAGGCTCAGAGAAGGCAAAAAAGTGGGCCTCCTGGAGGTTTGGGAAGAACAGAAATGGGCCTGTTTCCAGCTTCCAGAGAGCCTCCAGAACCCGGGGAGGCCATTTTCGCCCTCCCAGAGGCTCAAGAAAAGCGGCCACAGCCCAGGGAAAACACTTCCCCCACTGTGGTGCAGGAGGCCAACTAGGCCACGCCCAGCATGGCCACGCCCCCCAGCAACCGGGCAGAGAACCCTTTGCTAAAATTTTTGAAGCCCACCCCTGGGAATGGGTAATGAGGAATGAGGAAAAAATGTGTGTCACAAGCACACTTACTTCATGACATTGCAAGCAAACTAATAAATATAATCCTTGCTACCATTATTCTCAAATGCCTTTTTTAGTGACATCGAAAACCATATAACACTCAGCCAATAATGCCTTACTGAAGGAATTAAACCACTATAAAGTAGGTGGGGTGAATCTAAGTGTATCTCTTCTTCTGAATTTAATACCTATTTGTCCTATTTCCCCTTGTAAAAGAGTGCACAAAAGCTGATATAAATATCAGCCTGACACATTGATTATTTAATTTCTGTAAGCATTTTTATAAAACATCACATTTAAAGTTTTATTTTTTAAAAAAACCTTACTTTCTATGTACATTTTCTTATCCACATATTGCCAAAACTTTCATTGTGTTTCAATGTTTATCTGTTTGTATCCTCAAGTTAGTTTAAACAGTGCATTATACCACAACAAATTTTGAATCAAAGAACCTAAAAACCACTAACTTTTCCACAAGCAAAGTCAATAGGGAAGCCAACAGGAAGTGAGAAGTCACTCCCCCTTCCTCTGCTTTTTTGTCCATCTGTGGTCATTCTGTTTATCTGATTAGTTAAATAAATATTGATTTAATATTAAAGTTTTTTGCCACTTTAGCTTTTTTCTATTTATGATATACAGTCAACTTACAATTTGTTTAGTGACTGCCCAAAGTTACAACAGCACTGAAAAAAGTGACTTATGACCATTCTTCACACTTACAACTATTGCAGCATCTCCATGCTCATGTGATCAAAATTAAGACACTTGGCAACTGACTTAAATATACAATGGTTGCAGTATCCTGCGGTCATATGATCAACCTTTTTCAACCTTCTGATAAGCAAAATGAAAAGGGAAGCCAGATTTGCTTAACAACCATGTTGCTAACTTGCAGCTGCAGTGATTCACTTAACAACTGTGNNNAGAAAGGTTGTAAAATGGGGCAAAACTTAACAAATGTCTCACTTAGCAACAGAAATTTTAGGCTCAATTGTAGTCGTAAGTCAAGGACCACCCACATACTCTCCTTAGATGATCACAGGACTATCCAGAATTGGGGTAAAAAGATATAGTCAACCTAAAATGTTATGTTCATTCCAGTCACATCAGACTGCACTTCCTTTCTCTCAAAGAATGACCCACTGGGTCACAGGGTTGTATAATAAAATATAGAGCTGGCTTTAGAAAAGGCTGAGGGACATGAGACATTATTGTTGATCCTCTCTGGATAATTGGGAAAGCTAAAGAATAAAGAAGTTAATATGTGCCTCACTGATTATAGAAAACTTTCATTATGTTGATCATGTCAAGTTGTGGTACCATATATGCTTAGAAATGAAAACCTCAGATCATCTAATTGACCTCATGAGAAACTCACAACATGACCGGAAGCCACAATATGAACAAAACAAGGCAAAATAAACTTAACTTGGGTTAAATTTATAAGGTTGGGAAGGAATGGAACAAGGCTGTATATTCCCCTCTTATTTATACAATCTACATGCCAGATATATATTAAGCTGGAATGGAAAAATATGAGTGTGATGCCATAACTGGATGAAGAAACATCAGCCAGCAGCATTCTGATAACATTACTATTCCTTTATTTATTTATTTGGAGGGAAGAGCTAATAAGAATTTTGCAAAAAGTGTATACTGTACAAGATCACAGCAGTGTGTTAGAAATAATGGAGAATTTTAAAAAAGGAATCATAAAGTAAGAACATTGTGAAGGTGTGGATGTAAGCAGAACATCATTTTTTAAATAGCAGTTAAAATTGCAAAGATGTAGTGTGTGTAAGCAAACAGAAAGTGCAGGGTTTCTTAACCTTCCTTTTCCTAAATCTACCTTTTCTAATCATGATGATGCCCCAAACAAAAACAATGTGTATCGTGTTGTTACCCTCTTTTGTACATTTATTACAACACATATATACGGGGTGGAGATTACATTGCAACATTTCAACACAATTTTATCATTTCCCCATTCCATATTTCTCCTCTCCCTATGGGTACTAAAGCCGAGGTTCATCCCCAGTTTCTAAGGTAATAAATAGCTTAATAGCGGGAAACTGACAAGAGATGGTCTGTTGTGAGAAAATATATTACTGACAAATATATTCTTTAATCTATATCTGAAATAAAAAATGAATCTTACGGCTTTATAAAATAAATCCATTTTGTGAAAAAGCAATCAACATCTTTCTCCCAATCACTTTCATAATAACACTTAAGAACACATTTACTGGGAATAACAGAGTAATAAAATAACAGACTTGGAAGGGACCTTGAAGATCTTCTAGTCCAAAGTCTCTGCCCTGCCGCTCAAGCAGGAAACCTTAGGCCATTTCTGACAAATTGTCATCCAATCTCTTCTTAAAAGCCTCCAGCACTGGAGCACCCACAACTTCTGGAAGCAAGCCATTCCACCGAATAATTGTTTTAACTCTCAGGAAATTTCTCCTTAGTCCTAAGTTCATTTTCTCCATGTTTAGTTTACATCCATTGCTTCTTGTCTTGTAGCTAAGTGCTTTGGAGCAGGGGTCACCAACCTTTTGGA
>AZIM01003859.1:175678-192449 GCA_000516915.1 Ophiophagus hannah | reverse complement strand
TCTTGGTTCCCTGTCACTAAAAGCTTTGTTCTCCGAATTTGCTGTTTAGCTTCCAAACATTTCATCACCAAGCTAGGTGAACATCCTCAGTGGGACTTTGGTTGAAGCATCTTGTTTCAGTTCTTCATCCCTATTATCGATCTCATGTGGTCAGTGGGTCACATGACCCATTGACCACATGACCACATGAGATCAATAGAAGGGGAAAAAACTGAAATAAGATTGTACATGTTCAGACTTTTTTCACTATATGCAGTGAGACAAATTAAAATCTGTATATATGTCACCTGACACCCAGAGACCATCATCTTCTCTAGGGAAAATTTTTCCATGAAAACAAGGAGCTTCAGATGTCACTGGACTGAGTGTTCTACAAATATTTAGATTTAGAAAATGGTGTATGAACTCATTTTTATTGTAAAGTGGAATTATAAAAAGGTCAGGGTTGTTGTTTTTTTTTGAAAAGCCATTAAGGTTGAATAAAGCTTGAAACAGTTGATAGCACTGAAACGATCTTCTAAACAAATCTGTTGGTATCAATAACTAATTACATCCCAGTTCCAGCTCACTAACACAGATTGATAGTTCCATTATAATGTTTAATTAGACTACTTTTTAATTTATCTGTAAGAAATTATCTAAATGGCAAAGGAGTGGATGTCTATAAACTGTGAGGGAACAGACTATTCAAGGGGTACAAAATTGTGTCATCACTAAGTACATTTTACTCTGATGAGATAAAGGAAGACTGCAAGTTTGTCCAGCTTCATTTTTGTCCACAAATGATTATTAATTAGGATCATATCTGACTGTAATTTAAAAAATCATTTAACTTGTTCAAATTTACTCTCCCAGGATTTATTATATGCTGGCTAGGGAATTCTGGGAATTGAGGCCCATACATCTTAAAATTGCCAAAACAAACAGTGCTGTTCCTTGGAATAAGTAAAGCAGTTCATCCAGCATGTCTTCTTCTGCTTCAAATGTTTCTGCAGTTCCACACCGACATTTTTGAGTTAACTGGAGAGGTTCTTTAAACGTTCCACTACGGAGGCTTAGTACAGTTTTCATTATTTGCAAGCCCATTTGAATGCTAAAGGGCTTTTCCCACTGCTAAAATGAACAGCTATCTACCCATCCTTGAAATGGCACGAAACCATTCTAGCATAATATTCGCTGCCCTGTTGTCAGTTTCTATTATCCTGCTTCTATTGCTCTGTTTTGAATCAGTGGAGGCATCTTAGATCTCTTCAAAACAGGATTATAAAATATGAGCTGAAAAAAATCCAGACAACCATGAAACACCTGTAGGAAGGTCACATTTTCTGGATTTCTGTTTGCTGCTCCTTGGATTTTTACAATCCAGATTGTATAGTCCTAATTCCAGTTCATACCAGTCCTGGATAACATAGACAAAATTGAGGGCTGAGAAAAGATGTAAAGAAAATAATCCATTGTGATGTGGTGTAGGATTAAGCCTGGAGAGATTCAGGTTTAGATTGACCTCAGCAGTGGAAGGAAAATGACTTTGGGACAGGTCACTATTTCTCAACCCAATTTACCTCACAGAATTCTTGTTATGCAGAAAAGTTAGGAGATAGAATTTGGAAGTCATTTGACATCACCTCTCTCAGATGCCAAATTTAAAAAAATCTGACAAATAAATATAACTATAGACTTTTTGCTGAATATGAATAAAAACAAATTGGAGATTTGGGGATTTATTGATTAACAAGGGTTGTTTATAAGGAGGAAACCATGATATGATATGTAATTTGGGAAGGCAGAGAGAGTGATTATCATGTTTGTAACTGCTGCAAAAAGATTGAAAGTTGCTTCATTGGATATTTCTTTGCCTTAGTCTTTTGATGTCATACACTTTTTTCTTTTATATCTCTTTCTTCTAATTTTCTTTTTATATTTCTGTAGCATTTTAATTTCATATAAAATCATTTGTTAATAAAAATTATATTTAAAAATAAATCTGATAAAAAGTGAGTATTAAATTTTATTTTATTTTCCCTTTGGAAATCCATGGAATATTTCCTATCACTTGGCTTTAGTATTTCCAGTTACTCATTCTTTACCATACCTTTCTTTTGCCTCAGCTATTTTAAATAACTTTTTCTGACATCTGTTTTTTTATTCCATTCCACCCTCAAACCTTTGGGTAAACTTGACTCAAGCTAGAACACCTGTTGAGCACAAGAAATAATGTTAAAAAAGGCATTCAAAATGATCATAGGGCTGAAGCAACTCCTCAGGGATTGACGACAGTAACGTTAGAAAGAGTTGGAGTATCTGACCATGAGAAAAAAGGGATATTAACCATGATAAAACCATGTACTCCTACACATGAAATGAAGAATGTGAATAGGGGAAAAGAATACTTGCTTTCTCACAATCTAATCAAAAGCAAATAGATTCTGAATACTAGTTCTGGGAGATCCATGTAGAAACAGACCCATTGCTTCTTGTGCTGGTTTCTGAGAAAAACAAAACACTTTACAAAATAGAAGTTACTTTTATTTTGCTTTGAATTATTATTGTTTCACCTTATGTTTCACTATATGTGCATTTTTATTCATTTATTCATTCATTTTGTACTCTGTATTCATTCCTTGTAATTTTTTATTCAGAGTTTCTGTTCCTTATTGTTGTTTTTATTGGACAGATTTTTTTTTATTTCCTGAATAATAACAACTTCCTGGACACCAGCAGAAATCCATGTTATTCTGACTTTTAAAACTTTGTAGAATATTTTCAAGATAAACATCTATTACTGAGGTTTTAAATTATCCCCTGGCATGCTAAGCATATTATGGGATCGTACATGTTACGTGGCAATCTATGGGCAGGTACAAAAAGATCAGTGATGTATCAGTGAATGAACTTTGCTTGTTGTTTGCTCAAGTAAAAGCATATAAAAGTTAGTGCGTAAGAGAGGAAAAGTTTGTCTATTTGGCTGAGAAGTCAGAAACTTAAAATAAAGAGGTTTTTTTTTTAATTTCGCCTTTCTGGCTTGAAGTCTATTGGGCAAAGGTACACTGGGCCCAAGTAATTGTTGATTTTTCCAGCTAACATTTGAAATGGAAGGATATGTTAGATTTTATAACTTACTTAATATAAATAGCAACACCTCTACCAATATTCCCTTTTTTAACTTTCCTAGTTAAGTTTGTATCCAACAATTACTGTAGCCCACTGATTTTCTTATCCAATCAGTTTTTTGCATGATATTCTTACAATTAAGTGATTTATTCCCCACTTTGGCTTCAAGACTTCTAGCATTGACACAGCCATACTTATAGACTATATCTTTCAGAAATGCTGACTTTTTCCAGCCTCTAGGAGTTGTGGAAGTTATGCATCTTCACTAGGCAAGTTTAATAAAGTCTTCCTTGGTACCTCCCTGAAAGATTTCTCTTTCATTTCAAGCAGTTTTCAGAACAGCAGGTAAATCTTGGCTGCATATGATAGCTTAGTCATTATACTGCCATGGTAAAATATATAATAGAAGTACAGCTACTATTATGGCTGCAATACAAGACTAAGGGGAAATTAGTATTTTGCTGAATTTCCAGAATAGTGGGAAGTATACCATTCTCTACAAAAGTATTATTTATTATGTCTAGAAAGAACAGCTTTTTCACATCCCAGAGACCGGATTTGTTATTTATAAAATTTCTGACAAACCTTGAACTAGCCCTGTATCTCTAGTTATCCGAGCAATGTAGGCAAATACCCTAGACCAATTTCTCCAAATATTTGAAGACTTAAAAAAAACCTCCTAATTATAATTTTCTTTTCTTATTAGCTGCAATCTTAAGCTGTTGATTCTCATGAATAAACCAACTAGAAATAAAATAGGTTTAGGAAATCCCTTTCTGGATTTCAATCCTTTCCTCCACTTTGATCACAATGATGGTCTAATTCCCAGACAGTGCTCACTGAATGGTCACTGATTTATGAATTCCTATGCTTAGTTTAAGGGAGGGAGGGAGGAAAGAAGGAAGGAAGCAAGCAAGCAAGAAAATTCCACAGTTTTATCATTTTTCCTTGTTACTGGGATTAGAAAAAGAAAGTGATAGAACTCTTGGCAATTTCACTTATTTTAAGTGATTTTTTTCACCGTTTACCCCAATTTATAAAAACAAAAGGCCAGTTTTTCTCTGTTCCATTAGAGAACTAGTTTAAAAATTCCATAGAGAGCCAGAGTAGAAGAAGCATTCCTGCCATAGTACATAGTAGCTAGTTAGAGTGGAGACATTTGCCTACAATAAAATGAAGTACAGTAAAAAAAAACCTCTAAAAATCTGCTTGAAGTTTTATAAGTTGTAAAATATTAATTTTAATGCATAACAGGAAAAGAGAGACAGACTTCCCATATGCTGGGGCTAAATAAGGATAATGCCAAGTATTTCTGTCCTTAAGAAATGGTTGGTAGACTATATTGGCACCAGGGCAAACTTGTTGTGTGGATCAGTGCTAAGGCACTGACTTTTGATTGTAGTAGATCCAATGTCCATACTACAAAAGTAATTATAGAGAGAAAAACTAGAGCGATCAGATTAAAGAGAACAGTAGAGGGAATTGTAGTTGTCTACAAAGTGCACTCCCAGTCCTTTCTGTGTGTCTTGGTCCTATCACTATTTCTCAGTCCAATTTATACCACACTGTGGGGAGGGGGGAAGTAATGCTTCATATACTTGTTTGAGCTTCTGGGTGAAAAGCAGGACATAACATTTAATTAATGGGTGAAGATTAAATAAATAATGTGGATCATGGATCCAAACTTCTCCTTTGAACAATATCCAAAATGAGAAAGTGAGACATAGTGTTTTGCTAATTTATCCTATTTTATACTCACCTTACATTTCAAATAAAAAAAAACCTAAACTTTCAAAACTTTTTAAAGATCTAAATATTCTTCCCATGAATTCTAATGACTGTTTTACTTTCTGTAGAGTTGTAAAAATTGGACAATTAATTTTTTTCCAAATTCTGTAGGGGAAAGAATCATCATGCTGATTAGTTAATAGGAAAATAGAAAAATTGTGGTCCATTGGCACCAATTCATCATTTCCTTAAAAATAATATTTTCCAGTTACTCGGTGTTCAATTTTTAATTCAAACTGTGAATAAAGGCAAATAAAATATGAACAATTGGGAGCATTGAGATCTCAGAAGAAGCAGTACTTCTTTAATAATTGAAAGCATTGGTAATATCGCTTTGGGTTTCAGTAATGCGCTAAGAAAAAACACAGTATTAAAAACATGTGGGTCTTCTAGTAATCCAAAATAAATAAAAGGCAATGTTTTCTAATATGAAGAGGATCCTATGGCAATAAACAAAGCAAACTGCAGGGGGTGCAGAAATCTGTTTTAAAAATTGGCAGAGAAAATTACTGGAAATCCTCTTGATGCTACAGTTAGCATTATCTCTTAGGAAGCCAGTCACACAGTCCTGGTTATTCTTGCCTTTAGCCATTTCTTTACCCATGTCCCATTGTGGTAGTTTTGGACAACCTGCTATTCTGGCATGAGATGTAAAATAAATGCCTACAGCCTTGACCATCTGTTTGTTCATCGGTCATATTCAGGGTTGCCAGATGCCTTTTTCATTTGGTGTAAAGCCCCATACAATATTCCACAACAAGAGATTAATCACACTTACCCCTTAATCTCTTCAGTGCTTTAATATCCTACTATGTAGGAAAATTAATCTATTCTTCTTTTGAATTTTTGTGCTTTTTTACACCTAAGCATTAGATCAAATATAAATAAAGCATTGGAAAATATTGAATTCAATTTTAATAATGACTTTCAATTAAAAGCTTAGCCCTGCCAACTGAACCCAATGTGCATTGTAGCATATAGTCAAGAAGCTGAGATTTCAAGCAGAAGTCCAGAGATGCTGCATTAGGAACTGAGCTCAAGCAATTGTCCCCATTCCTTCTTCCCAAAGTATTCTCAGACAGAGGGTTCATGATTTACCCAAGGAATTAAGAACTGTGTTGAGGATTATTAGAAAGACTAAAGGGACTGAAATAGACCAATATAAAAAAGCAACAGGGACTCAAAGCAAAGTGTAGAGAATTAAATAATTTAGAGACACTGATGATGAAGAAGAAGAATATATGCTTCATAGTACTCATAGAGAATTATTGTTGGAATAAGCAATTAACAAGAAGTAAAAGCCACACAACCACCATATTAAATATGTGACAAAAAAATTCATATAGAGTTACATAATAAAAATGGAAGAATAGTCTCAGCACAAAAACATTTCTTATGTGTTCTTATTGCTACTGTTTTTGATCTAGAGACCTTCTAAAAGTGTGTATATTTTGACTTCAATGCTATTTGAGTTGTGCATCCTGTTTTCTACTAAAAATGAGTTATAAGCATTGGTCTTCTACATTTTGACTCCCTGGTTTGCATATGAGCTATGCACATGAAGAATTTGTAATGTCTGCCCATATCATAAATAACAGTCAAAAGATTATTTTAGACCCACAGGAGAAAAAAAATAACCATTTATTCTGAAAAGCCAAATCATTTTTCTAACATCACAGTGGCCCACATGCAGCACAGAACTGGCTATAAACTGGCTTTACAATGGCTATTAACTTACAATGGCTATAAAGTGAGACTGTTATGAGATACTAACTTTTGACTTCCACTAAAGTTACTGTGTCAATGTACTTTGAAAGCATCAGCCAATATGTCTGTCTTCTACAACAGGTGATATATAGAAAATAAGTGGACACTTAACTAGTTCCCTTAGTAATAGATATTATTTTTTCCGAGTTACAGAATTATAGAACCAAAAGACTAGAAATATCTTAATCCAATCCCCTGCCCATGACAAGAATCCTCAGACCCTCCCACATAAACAGTACTCTACGATCTTGGCTTCTAAATCTCCAGTAGTAAATGCCCATGACCTGAAAGGTAGGTTGTTTAAGTACTTCACAGCTCTCACAGCCAGGAAATTCTTCTTTGAGTTTTTATTGATATCTGTAAAACTTCTACCTATTGGTTCTTTTCCTAGTCTTCAAGCTCCTTACCATATTATCACTATTCTCTGCACTCTTTACAGTATCTTTCTTGCACTATGGTGATCAGAACTGGGCACAGAATTGCAGATGTAGTCTGACCACTGCAGGAAAGAATGGAATTATCACTTCCCAGGACCTTGACATTATACCTCTATTGATATGGCTCAGAAGTGTCATGACATTTTTGACAGTTGAAGCATAGAAGTAACTCATGTATAATCTGTGGTCTGTCAGGATGTCAAGTCCTTTTCACAACAATACTTGCCAACCCAGGTATTGGCTATCTTATACCTGCACATCAGTTTTTGTTTTCTACTTTTCTATCTCGGTGTAAAAATCTCTCATTTCTCATCACTGAAGAGCATATTGATAGCATTCAATATTCAATATTTGAATCTTGAATCTACCATCCTCTCCCAGCTTTGTGTTCTCTGGAAATTTGATGAGAGATGGAAATATGGAAGAACACTGGACCCAAGACAGAACACTGGGGTACTTCAATGTATACCTTGCATGTATATATAGATGCATTAAGGACCACATGTTGAATACAGTTGTTCAACTAACTATAGATCCAACTGGTAATGAAGTCATCTATCCTTTTTTCCCCCATTTTGTCAAAAGGGAAGCTTTGAGCAAATGTCTAACTGAAGTCTAAGTATTTTACATCCACAGTGCGATCTTGGTCTAGTGTTGTTGTTTTTAAAAAAATATTCCTTAATTTTTACCAATTTTCAGCAAGGTTTTCAATCTTGGTGTCATGGTGTCATAGGTATACAATATGATCACCCATTCCTTTTTCTTGGGTCTCCTTCAAGATATTTCAGTCATGAGCTCCATTTCACCATGTTTCTATAGTACCAAAAATGTCATATCCAGTGTCCCCCTGCCCCAAAATAACAAGGATTTCTTGTTTGTTCTCCATACTCTGTGCTTTGATTTTTCACACATCTGAGCCTTTCACACATACTGTCCTTTTTATATTTGCCTACTGCATCTCCCCATTTAGCTTCAGTTTAAAGTTTGCCAGAGGACTCAAGAAAGATGCTTTCCAAAAACATCCTTATCACCTCAACAAGATTGTTCCAGACTCTGCAGAGTCCTCCAATCCTTAATCTGCATGCAGTTCCATGAAGTATATTTAACATTATGCAGCATCACATAAACTGAAGCCTATGGAGATTACTGTTTAGTACAACTATTCATCAGAATCCATTGCACTGAAGAGCCTAATGCACCTCTTCCCCTTCAAGATGAATAAAAATAAGAACAACTCAAAATCAGGCAAAGACAGCAGTACTATTCTATAAAATATGGATGCAAATCTTTTTGGTGGCCAGGGTTCACGCTGAACACTGGGGATAGGGGTGGGTGGGCTAAATAGAAAATAATGATATTTATATATTGAATACTTCATATATGAAGGTGAATTAATGTTTTTTCTGATGGGTTGGTTTGTTTAAATTCATGCCTGGCTTATTTTAGGATTTAGTTTTTCTAATTTTTATCTCAAATGAATAAGAAAAGGAGCTGCTAATTTTTGACCAAAGGTTATCCAGAGTCCACAAAAAGAGAGATTTCGTGGTGTTGGTGGGATATCAGTTATTTGCCACTAATATAAAAGAATGTGGTATTCCAGCCAACTGATCAAGGCTTAACAGCAATTTCAGATGAGGACATTTTCTCTACTGCTCTATGAATGGCAACCAGTTTAACTACTGGTTACCTTTGGCTATGCATTTCAAAGTTTCCTTTGAAACGCATAGCCAATAAGGAGCTTGAATACTATTATGCAGTCTTCTTGGCCAAACTTTGGTGAGTCTAGGGATGGGAGACTTATTACAGCTACATCATGTTGCACTTTTTTTTTCTTATCTTCTGAAATGGTTTTAGAACGATATTTTATTGGATATATAAACACAGCCTTACTGCCTAAATGTAACCGTTTCCTGAAATAATCACCAAGGAAAATACAGCTGGTTCTGTGAATAATTTGGGGCATGCTGCTCCTATACCTTAATGGCAATTGATCTCCTGAAAACAATGCAATCTATTTAATCTCCAGAGTATCAAGCAGGTAGATTGGAGTTTAGTGAATTACACCCAAGGGCTGTCTCTAACCTTCAGTGGAGGTGCTATATTATTTCACTTTTTGACAGTTTAATACAGTTCCTGATCGTTAATATGATTTTAATATCTGACAGTGCAAAAGGGTAATAATGTTGTGAAGCTGGTAAAGTAGAGCAGAATAAAATAGCCATCACAGTCCGTGATTCACTGCTGAGTATGTCATCCCTGAAAAATATGTTTTATTGCCTTGGTGTGGCTTCATGGCTCAGGGAAAGCATCATTCACCTCAACACAGAGACCTGGAAAAAGCATGTTAATTCCACATTGTGCCAGGCTTTCACCTGTGATTAACAGGCTCTACTCACGACATTGTGCATTTGCAAATGTCCCCTCAGTGACTACAAATTTTCTCATGTGATGGCAAGGCAGCAGAGAAGAAGCAAGAGAGCTGTGCACACCACAAATGACACGTGGTTTATGCAGTTCACTATTTATGGCCCAAATAGCTTGCCTGGCTGAGGCCCGGCAGTGTTCCAGCTACAATAGGTTCAGAAGAAGGAATACAGAAAAAGTGTAAAATCAATAGTGAATCATAATTCAATAAAGGAAGAACCAAAACCAGACTGCTATCTCTCCTACATCCATTCACTACTGATTGCCAGTAGAAAATGAAAAATTCTGACCTAAAATTCCTATCAAATTATTAGAATTTGTCATCATCAGCTTTCTTTTATTCCAAATTTATATAGAGCTGGTTAATTGCTTTGGAAACTTTGCTCTTTTTTAATTTGCAAATAATAAAGAGAGCCTTAAGGTGGTTGAAAAATAATTTTAAATAAACAGATTAAGTGAGGTCAGCCTCCTTGTGCAGATTGTGCAACAATCTGCTTGCTGATTGTGATATTATACTGTATCGTAGTGGCACTCTCAATTCTTTGCCCTTTTTATTTTGAACAATTTCTCTGGGTTCACAACATGCTAAACCTAGTTTATTATCTTATTAGCTATCTTCTGTATATTTTATTTACTCTTTTTTTTATTTGCATCCCATTTTTTATTTTATACAACTCTGTAAGATATACATTATGCTTCCTCATATTTTCTCTGCAACAATGAGTTGATAGAGAGAGAGAGAGTGATCAATCCAAGGACATCTAACTGATTTGTGTCTAAAGGAAGTCTTCTGGTTTCTTGTTCAGTATAATTTGCTTAGACAGTCAAATCCATGGGTCTAGCACAACTAGCAGTCAACTTGCCATGGCCAACTCAGTGTGGAACAATTTACCATGGAACAAGTGTTATACTAATATCGAAGAAATGGTGGAATAGAATCATCAAAGAAAGGATAGAAATGGAATGATAAAATGAAATGTGAAAAACAAAAATTAAAATCATTTTAAAAATTATTTTAAATAATAAATTGAATTGTTGACTTGTTTGGCAGTGGGTTGTCCCATGGTGAGATGGCTGTGGTGAAGTGGCCATGGCGAGTTGCCCACTGTGAGTTGCCTGTAGTGAGTTGTCCCATTCCACAAGCCAACAAGCTGAAAATTCTGATTAGGTGAAGGTGTTCTATTTATGCAACAGAAAGAATCTAGAAAACATGTCTAATTGGGATAAGGATTTCAGTTTTTAAAAAAGCAAGGTGGCTTCACAAGCTGATTCCATGATAATTCTTGTAACTATAGGGGGATAAAAAATATTACAAAGAACCAATGACCTTTGCAAAAAAAGATTATGCAAAGATCCCCCTCAACTCTTTTGATTTGTATTGCTGATTCCTGGGGACTGGTAAAATAATGGCAGATGTAGCAAAAATGATTATCTACATAAGGTAATAGAAGCATGAAGCTGGATAAATGCATTTACAACAGTAATTACAACAAAGACAACATGCTTCTCAATAAACCTCCAACTCTTCCTTAAAACTCCTTTTGGATACCAAAAACTATTTGGGGCCACCAACCTTTTAGCAAGTCTTATTTAGGTTAGGAGGGAGACAATTAACCCACCTTTCCACAACCCTAGAAAGGAGAGGTTGGAAACTGGATGAAAGTAATCCAGGCAGGTGAAATCCAGTGATTGTTTTTTTAAGGAAAGGCAAACCAGGGCCTTCTTAAAAGCTCCAGGTTGTTTGCTTGCAGACCTTTCATTATTCAACTAGGTAATGTTGACATCATTGTCATCATCATCATCATGTAATACCAGTTAAACTATCAAGCAGAAAACTATACCCAAATTAAGGAACAACCAAGCAGAAAACTACGCTCCCACCAACATTATCAGGGGAAGTTACTGTATATAAGCAGGAAGCAAATTCCATAATCACTACCCAGATAAAGGTATTTAATTGGATAATGAAACACCTGCAAGCAAATAACTAAGCTCAGAGAGCACCAAGGAATCAGCAGGTCAAACTTTTAAGATGGTGATGAAAAGGTCAAACGAAGTCAGGGTTGAAATTAAGTCTGAGAATCAGGATGTCAGCAACATTCAGCCTAATGAAGATTTTTGGAAAACATACTTTTGTGATATTTTGGTTGATCCTGATAGAAATACTATGGATTAATTTATCCAGTGAATAAACACTGCTGATTGCTTTTTCCAAAGAAACTGCTAGTGAGAATAGGGAGGGATACAGTTTCTCTCTCCTTCCCATTTCCACTTGCCATGGAGTGCAAGGAGAGAAAACTGTTTTGTTCTATTTTATTATTGTTATTTGTACAGTATTCCACCATGTATGGTAATATATAGAACTCTGCTTATAGAATGCAAAAAATAAATTTAGGAAGAATAGGAAAATAATGAGTGAAGGTCACTAACCAAAGAGATTTTAGCATTATTTCTGTAAATCCCGACTTCTTTATATTTTGTTTCTCTTGCTGCCATACAGCATTCCCCTGCTCAGTGGTAATAAATTAGATAATCATTACTAGCAAGAGGGTTGTGAAGATAATAATTAACAAATGAAGAAGCTAAAAGATTTATTGGTCTGGTCTGATCCAGGATGAATTTCCCTCAGATAGAGTACCATCCTGCTCTCATTTGCTTGTAATTAGACTTGCCTTTATTACACTGTAAATACTGCTTTAATTACTGTACTATTTGGCTCAAGAGATGGGATTTGATAGGAAAAGCTTAATGGGTTTCAAGAGCTGTGATTCCTCCCAAGTCCATGCCTGGTCTTGATGTAACAGATGCAAGTGGAGAAGAAAAACCTAACAAAATACCCAATATTTTAACTCATCGGAGGAATTCTCCTGCTATCTGAATTTTGCTATATGATGATTGTGATGCAGCACCATCCTTCTCAAGCAACAACCCACCAGGATGTAATCTACCAGATCAAACTAACATACTTTGAGATGAAGACAGAGGTGCCTACTTTTCTTACTCCATGCATAGAGGTCATCTGCACTAGTAACTGGACCATACTGGACCAATGGTGAGAATGTTAACATGCATTTAGATAGATTGTACCATCCAAGGAAAGCTTGTTTGGCACACCTATCTTTGGTCTCAATCAGAATAACAGCAGCAATTGAGTCCAGGAAAAATAGCCAAGGCAGAATGTGCCATCTGAGGCAAGGGTCTTACTTTGCCCTGTAATAGACCAAAACTGATGCTAATTATTTGAAATGTGGCTAAATTTTCCAACTGAAATAGCATGCTACTGCAAAATGGATAACACTTGTCCTGAATGTTTCCTCCTGGGTTTTAATTTTAAGAAGCCAGTTAACAAAATGTAAATTCCTGCAGTTCAAACAGCTTTAAAAAAAAGCAGGCCTTGGTACTTCCAAGGTGTGGTCTGTTGAGAATAAGGAAAATAGCATTGACAGATCTTGTATTCAAGATCTATTACCAAAGCAACAAAGAATGAAAATTATTAAAGTCCACAAGAGATAAATAATATTTGAAAATTGCTCAGACAGACATTTTCCTAATCTAGTGAAGTACAAGAGGGAGGCAGAGCTACAGCACAATCAGTCTTGCAAGGGTTATGTTATTATAGGAAGTCTAAAGGTTGCTTTAGCCTTCCTGTGGAACTGATTTGTTGACCTGGTTTACTTAGTGGAATTGACATGCGAATGAAAGCAAATGCATGTGTTCCAGGAAAATATTGCAGGATCTAATCTGAATCAGTCACCAAGACCAGAGATTTAGTCTTCCAAGCTTTTGGACTTGTGCTGGAGCCCATCCTCAAGGAACTTCTCTCTCACCAGAACATTCTGATGAGAGAGAAGCTCCCTTAAGATGAGCTCCAGCACAAATCCAAAAGCTCGGAAGAGTAAACCTCTGGTCCAAGTGACCAACCTAGATTGGATCCTGGAACTGGCATAACCTGAAAGACTCGGTTTTCTTCTCTGGCCTAGGATTACACTGTTTCTGCAACTCCTGTGAGTCTTTTTAATGCTACACTTGTTTTTTCCCAGCATTTATATTTTTAACTTTCTGGGCATTTTTTCCTCACCTTTTTAATTCTTTGAAATGAAGAGTGTAATCCCACTAACCCAAGGATATCTCTAAAGATCTAGATACAAGATAGGCAGCACCTGACTCAGAAATACTATTTGTGAGTAGATCTGAGCATCCTGGTCAACTACAGATTAAGCATGGGCCAGTAGTGTATTATAATGGCTCAAAGCGTCAATGCACTCCTAAATTGCATCACTAAAAGTATAATATCAAGTTTTCAGGAAGTGATGGTTTGGTTCTACATTGATCATACCACAGCTGAAATTCTGAATCCAGTTTCAGTTGCCATGATGCAAAAAGAATGCTAAGGAACTGGAAAAAATATAGAGAAGAGCTACAAAGTTGGTGAGGAGGTTTGATGCTAAATCTTATGAAGAACAGGTAAAAGAACCAGGTAGCCCAAAAAGGGAAGATATGATAGCAGTCTTCCAATACTTGAAGGGCTATAACATGGGAAAGGATGTTTATTCTTTGTAGTACCTGAGGTCACATGAACCAAAAAGCAGAAGCTTTACATTGAGAGTCCAAACTTGAAATGTGGAGTTTTCCTTCTGGAGTCATAGGTGCTCCATCATTGGAGGTTTTCAAGCAACAGTTTGGTAGTCATTCTATCTTGGATGGTCTAGGATTCCAGACCTGCCTGGAATGGGGTTGGATTAGAAGAGGTGACCAGATAGAATATGGGGAAGATACAACACAACAATCATTTGCTAACTTTAAACATAAAATTAAATTTGTAGAATTTATATGACTAGTAAACCAGTTATCTTAATATTACAGTATATCAACCCTAGCCTTCCCATGGTTAAATATATATTCATAAATCTGCTATTTGACAGATGGAGGCTTTCTTGGGACTAAGACACTGAGTTTACATCTCATCTTTCACCAGAACTTCTCAAATCCCTCTGTCCTAAGTTCCTATGCCCCTCCAGAGTCGTGCTTATGTTTCTCAAGAATGGCACCATAGCAAAAAGGAAGGTCAATTAGTTAGCCCTAGAAAACCTACAGCAAGAAGGAGTTTAGACAAATCATTCAGTCTTCACTGACTCTTGTTTTGTGTCTGCAAAATTGAAAGACACAAACTGCCTTCCATTCATTGACCATAGTTACCCAGTCACAGGAACAGCTGGAAATGACTATTCAAACACTATCTCCAAGGAGTGAAGATCTGCCTGATCTATGTATATAGATAGCACTATATCTTTCTAGTTCTGAAGAAATACTTTTTTCCTCCAATCTCCATCCCATATGCATCTTGTCTTTCAGGATTACAAGTATGAGCACATCTGTCAAACAATTGGTAATTTTTTTTGACAATAACAATTGTTTGAAAAGTTGGAGAAAAATAAATATCTGTCAGACCTGCCATAACCTGAACCTCTTAACAGAAATGATCCTTGGCTCCATTTGTTGAGAAAGGTATACTTTCATAGAAGTCAAGTGTATTGCAGTAATGCATAGCCAGAACTGAGAATTGCATGAATTCTCTAAATTCAACTTTTCTCACCCTTAACTGACTGCCATTGCCTACTCCCCATAGCCAATCCGGTTCAGACAACATGTTTCAGTAACAGTCAGTTCAAGCACAGGTTGGTATTCAGCTGACTCCTTCTTCCAACCATGTGACCTTGAAGTAGCATCTTGAAGTGATACAGCATTTGCTTTCATTTTCCTCCAAGCATTCCCCCCCACAGTTCATGGGAAACTGTCACCACATGGCAGCAAAGCACAAGCAAGCATGAGGTGGCAGCTGACAATGTCTTTTCATAGAATGGTGAATCTTGCCCCCTAACTATGTAATAGAATATGGGGGGGTTGACTTGATTTCAGTGACTTCTTCCACTGTTATTAAAACAAAAATAAATAAATAAATAACTGCAACCATTTGTCAATTGAAGTAAAATGCAGAAGCAGCTTACTGTGTGAGTGGGGCAAATGAAAATATGTAATCTTGAGGTAAAATAATGTTCTTCCTCGAAGAGATTAATGTAGTTATGCCTTTTGGTGAGATTCACATATCAACTGATCAGCTTTTCTCTCACTAATAAATATAAAGAACCACAAATGATTATTATTTTTACTGAGCCAAATAAATATTACATGAATTGGCCCTCAGAGTTTGATTGAGCTCTTCCTTACTGTGGTTAAATGGCCTATTGGGCTGCCTCCTGGTATTGTTATTTTTGCAACACAATAAATAATGAGCACTTTTATGAATCCATTTTCTGCATTTCCTAAGAACTTTGGCACAAACAGATTATATAAAATTATATCTTTGTAATGGTCATGAAAGCATATCTTGGCTGCCACACTGGACAACGGGGTAGAGAGTTTTCAACTTCTGGGACCATGTTGGACTACACATTCCCTAAATTATCCCCATTATCTGGTATCTTTTCCCTCAGCTGCATCAGGCCTCCCAGTAACAGAAGGCTGGAGGGGGATAAAAAATGGGCCCATGCAGCTAGAAGTGCTTTGATACCATTGTAATGTGGGCATAAAATCAAGGAACATATGTAGAAGCATCTGCCAACAGTCAGGAAAACACATAAAAATATGGAGCTGTGGAAAAAGTTTGAAAGATTTTACGATAAGGAAACATTTTTTTTATTGAGCACTATATGAACTCACAAAAAATGTTTTCTTTTTCACTTTTGGGGTTTTTTTTCTCCTTTAGTTATTCATTAGTTATTTACAATACCAATTCTTACAGAGAAACCAGACAACTTACAATATGGTTTTTTGCTAAGGTTGGCAACAGGAATACTGGTGAACAATGAATCTATCACTTATCAGAAGAGCTTGTGGGCCTTTGCCAATAAAATGCAAATTATGCACAATTGTTCTTTTTCACAGGCTGTGTTCACACAACTAGATCATATTAAGATCTGCCAGTTGCAGATAACAGAACAGAATAACAGAGTTGAAAGGAATCTTGGAGGTCTTCTAGCAGGAACCCTGTATCATTTCAGACAGATGCTTGTCCAATTGGTTTTTTAAAAAAACCCTCCAGTGTTGGAGAAGACACAACTTCTGGAGGAAAGTCATTCCATTGATTAATTGTTCTGTCAGGAAATTTCTCCTTAGTTCTATGTTAGTTATTTCCTTGATTAGTTTTCATCCATTGCTTCTAACAGATAACAGATAATCAGAATTGG
>AZIM01003859.1:111571-134683 GCA_000516915.1 Ophiophagus hannah | reverse complement strand
CTTGGTAATAAAGCAGGCATATACAACGGAATGAAGGCTATTGCTGAGCACATTGGATGGTGCTCCAGAAATTGTAAGCCGCCCTGAGTCTCCGGAGAAGGGCTTCATATAAATGTGAATTTTAAAAAAAAAATTGCCCAAGATCACCCAACTGGCTTCATACCTAAGGTGGAACAGAGCTCATAATATCCTGGCTTATGTAGAGTTTACAGGGAAGATTATTTTGTGACTGGGACAATGGAGGAGAGGAACAGTGCAGAAGCTCCTGCATATAGGATAACATCTAAAGTTATTTGAGAAAATCATTGGAATTATGCAAAGCTTCTAATGTGTTTTGATTCACCAAAACTTTGACGAAATCACAAGCAGCATCACAAATTAAATTACTCTGTTTGAAAGAAGAGACCAAATCAAACAGCTGTGAATTGCATGATACTAACATTTTGGAGATTATATGGCTTTCCTGTGTTTCTTATGTATATGGAGAGTACTGGAGGGACTTGGTGGCATGGTAGGCTCTCTGATGACATGAGAAAGAAGCCAGTTAGCATCATCTTATTAAATGCTACTTCCGTACTTTGGGGTAAAGGAAATTGCTGTTTCATTCACTTTCTCATCTCTCAGCTTCTTTCACCTAGTTACAAGCTGAAGCTTTGCTGCCTCTTGTGCTAATGGATGTTCCTATTATAGAATTTAAGGGTTTCAAGGATTTTATTGAGAGAAACAGGGCACAATAAGTACTTTTCCCCCTTGTTATTCAAATTACTGATTCAATATATAGAAGTAACCATTTCATTTCAAGCTAAACTTTGCAAGTAAAGTGTAGTGCAGCCTAATTGCTCTGTATACTAATGCAAACAATTTCCATCCAGAAGACAAAGTTTCAAAACTACAAATGAGATTTTTCCCCCCAAATTTCCACCTTCCACTCTAGTCAACTCTAAGCATATATGTGCATAGATTTGATCTAAACATAGATGCACACAGTTATAATTCTATCTACAGATCCAGAATTAAGAAAAGGTTTAGAGATTAATTCATTGCTTATTTAACAACCCCTTTCACATATGTGACTCAAGGCAGTTTGCAACAAAAAAGGTAACTGATAAAATACATTATAAAAAATAAAAATACATAGCAGTTGAACTTCACAAAATGAAGTTCAACACAGACAAGAGAAAGGCTCCGCTCTAGGCCCAGTTCCAGAATCAGTTTACAGGGCTTTATAATAGGCCAGGTTATAACAGATAACCCTAATCTCAGAAGGAATGATGTTCCAAAGGATGGGCACCATGGCAGAAAAAGCTCTCTTCCTGAGCCCTACCAGCTGTCATTTCTTAGCCAGTGGCATCTGTGGAAAGCTTTTCCTGCTAGACCAGATGGGAGAAGTAGAAAAAATTGAGGAGAGGTGGTCCATGAATAACCTGATCCCAAGCCATTAGCATCTTGAATTGCACCCAGAAAAAACACTGGAAGCCAATGCAGCTTGCTGAGAAGTGGTGCAACATGAGCCAAATAACCAACACCGTAAATGCCACCACATTCTACATCAACTAAAGCTTACAAATGCTCTTTAATGAGAGAATTTTGTAACATCTAATCTGAGGTCATGAGGAAATGGGAACAATTCATACACAACCCAAAACCTTGCAAAGCAGCTATCCTAGCCTAAGCTTTCCTAGCCGCAGCTATCACTTGCTCCTCAAGTGGGAGCCATATGTCCAGGAGGACTCCAGGTTTGTTTGTTTGTTTGTTTTAGTTTTTTATTTTTTAATTATTTAAATACATCTTTGTGAGAACAGTGTGGTTCCAGATGTTTTACATTTTAAATCAATCATATCCATAATCACAAATACAACTTTCTAACATTACATCATTATCTATTATCATATTTTCTTCTTTATATTCTCATAAATTACTTTGTATCAGCCTCTTTATCTTCCTTAATCATATATTCAACATGTTTACAGTTTGATCTATTCATATCATTTCATTGATCATTCAAAATTTTATCTTAATTTAAGGTTATCCCTTAATAAATCCCCTTTCCATTATTAAATTTGCCTCTATTACGTATATTTATGTTTTCTGTGTGCTTCCTCCCCTTTAACTTCTCATTCTTACACACATTTTCCATCTTATTCTCTTTTAAGCAATATTATCAAATTTATAGCAATATATCCTCATAACATTATTCAAGTGAATAACAGAATATTTAATTCATTTAAAATATATTAATCAATCTCTAATTTCCTTAATCATGTATTCTTGTGGTCACCATGTTTACAATTTCATACCATTCTTTAAGCACTCAAAATTGCATCTTAATTTATATTATCCCCTATTATGACCCTCTAATATTACATTTGCCACTGCTGCACATATTTTATTTTCTATATATTCGCTTCCTTCTAACAACTCATTTTTACACAAATATATTTTCTTTTAGCCAATAAAATCAAACTTATAACATTATAACCTCATTACCTTATATACATGAATAACAAAATATATAATTCATTAAAAATATTATCCTACTATATGGTTATATCTATTCTCTGTCAGGCTCCACATTATATTTCTTTTCAGATCTTAACTATTAATCACTTATATCTTACATAAACATTTATCTATCTTACTTGATTAATCTATTAGAAGTTCTTATTTTCATAACTATTACATTTAAATTATTCCTTCTTGTTCTAATTCTTAAACCCAATTCCTCAAAATCTATTATATATGTTTTACTACAGATGTACCTCTTCATGTGGAGTCTCCCTCTTTTCCATTTCTAACCATTGTCTCTAAGTCTTTCTTTTATATTAATTCGTCATTTCTTTACTTGCTTATCATTTTCGAACACCTTTTGGCTTTTTCCCTTAATCCTTCCTCCATTTATCATCATTTTCTGGTATTTTCTCTCCCATTTCTCAAAGTTTGTCCCCACTGTCTTTTGATCTCCTTTCCGTATTTCCCTAACCATTTCATTTATCAGCATTCTAGTCTCAGTACCTCCCCTTATTTATTATATCTATCATTAATATTTCATGTTCAACTTCTTTTTTCTTCTTTTGTATTATTTGTTGTTCCTTTTGTTCCATTTCACTAATTTCTCTTTCTTCTAGCTCCTCCCCCTTCTTTGTTCTTTCTTCTTCTGCTGCTACCGTCACCATTTCTGAATTTTCCTCTATATTCTGTATTTTAGTGCATAAATGCAACATTCTTTCCCACATCTCATTCATAGCTCAATTGTCCATCTTTATTTCTTTACATACATCAGTCATCTTTATATTGCTTATTAATCCAATTGTCCAGTATCCAGTAAGTTTTATTTTATTTGGCCAGTGTCTCTTTTTTGTTTTTAAAATATCAATATCCTCAGATCTTTATTTCACAATGTTAATCAGTCCAAATCTCTGATAGTTCCAGGGGTAATGTCCTCCTATATCCTTACTCTTTGATTATAGTATATTCCAGCTTCCAGGAGTCTTATTGTAATGTCTTTCTTTTATTCCTTTTTAATTTCTCCTTTTGATGAAATCATTAGTTTGAAGGGATCTACAGGATTTTTCTTTCATCAAGTGGCACTTTTAGTCCAGTTTCACAGCCACTCTTTTTCTGTTTCTTTATTTAGCTTCACCAATTTTAAGAATCAAATATTATTTCTCTTTAGAACAATTATTTCCAGCATTCAAATTAATGCCTTTCAATGTCAAATCCTGCCCGATCATCAATTCCAAATTAGTGTTCTTCCAGATTAATTCCTTTTGAAATTTTAGGTTTTTAAAACTCTTTATATTTCCCAATTCTTCTTCTATCTTCCAATCTGCCACTAACACAATTCTTTAATCTTGTCTGTTATAGTCTTTTTGGGGTAGGTACAAATAAAATAAATTCTTCTCACCCTTCTCCAAACACCATTCCCAATCTCCACTCCAGCACTGCACTTAGATGTTCCTCGGCTGTCCCAACTTTGTAGCAGCCATCTTGGCCTGCTCTTCTCTCCATTGTGGCATAGAGACCAAGCTCGGGGTTTCTACAGAGGAGTTGCGTTCTCCCCTGGAACCTCACTGGGTGCCTCTCCTTAGCTTCACTGCCCCTCCAAGGTGGCTTACAGTTCCGTCCAGAGCCTACAAACAGCGAGAAGCCAGCACAGGAATGGAGACCTCCATTTGCTGCTTCTGATCTCGTCGTGACATCAGCCGGAAGTCAAGACTCCAGATTTGTTTGAGGTAATGCCATCCCTTCCAAAACCAAAAATAGTGGATTGATGGAACCTGGAGGTCAAAAATATCAGATCTACTCTGTCTTGTTTGGATTGAGCCAAAGCTTATTGTACCTCATCCAGAACACTGCAGAGTCCAGGCATGAATACAGAACTTCCACAACATCACTCAATGACATAAAGTCCCTCTGAGTCCCAGCCACAAAGAAGACAAAATGGTGATCAGACAAGGTGGGGGAATAAAGATTGTAGCCTCAGGAGCCAGGCCAATACCAATGCCTCTGTCTACTCTGCCTCTGCCACAACCAATTCACATCCATATTGGTAACTCCTGTTTGATGAAGCACCCACTTGCAGATCTTCTAGACCTCTGCCATTAGTCACATCTCTTTCAGCCCCAGCAAAGATCCAGCAGTCTTCCTCTACCCAAAATGACAGTAAGCCTCCCATAATGTGTCTAATGCCACTGGCCTTTCTGCTGCCAGGTTGAGCAATGCTAATCAATGTGAAAACTGTACAACAGTTGATTTTTTTTTCACTTGGCAGTCCAACCATCCAGCTGCTACCATCGGCTCCAGGCAGACAATCCTCCATCTGGCAGCATGGAACAAAAGGTAAGTTATTAATAGGAAATTACCTCTTACTCTGATTGAGTCATACAAACTGGCAGGTTGCCTAGATCTAAAAGGTTTGATCCTCTTTTCTTCCCATCCATCATCTTCAACCTCATAGAAAGTCCTCTGCCATGAATAGATTAAGTCCTCTGCTGGTCCTCTTACTCCTTAGCACTCTTCTCCTGGATCATGCTTCAAAATGCTTGATAGGCTTACAAACTAATGAGCCTTAAGCAGTGCAAAAATCACTTAATCCGTTTTATGATGACTAGCCACACTTTATCTGGATTAAAACCAAGAATCCATCTAGAGCCTTCTAAGTCCATGTTAGCCATTTTAACTGCCAACCATCATCTCCATTTCTAAACATCTTCTTCCTAAATCCCTGTGGGTATTTTCTTGGTCAAAACTTCTCCTTTGCTATTTCTTATCTACCAGTCTTCCTGAACCAGATCCACTATTTTGAATTGGTGGTGAGACTAATAGCAGGTATCAAGTCTATGGATGCCACTGTTTCTGTGCCAGCCTCTATCTGTGACCTGCTGATCTGTCTCACTCTACTTTTGCTGATTAAACATCATTGAACATCAATTTGAGCCATCACCAAATTCTGCCATGGACAAGGATTTCTTCCCCAAAGGATCTGTACAATACTTACAACTGATTCTCCTGGAACCCAAAAAATCCATCAGGCAAGTCAATGCAGCTAGGGAGAAATCAAACTTTACTAATGTGCTTTGCACCAGCCTGCCCTCCTTCCCTCCTGGCCCCCCAAAAAACCCTCTAGTGATTAGGATCAGGGTTAGTTAGGAAACTATATTAATATGTTTGTGACCCATAAAACCCAGTAATGCAGAGACAGAAACCATACTCCTCAACAAGCCCACATTAGAGATCAGTTTTCAGTGTCATACCAATCCTAGCACTCCAAAAAAGCCATAGAACTTTTAAAATTATTATTTTTTGAGCTGTCAGCTTAAAGCATCAGTATTGCTACATCATAGCAATATCTGGGTTATCTGCTGGAATATTTAGAGTCTGCTGCACTGTCCTTTTTTTCATCCTTGCTATCTCTCTCTCTGAAAAGAAAAGCAGGAAAGTATTTCATTTTTTAAAAAAAGTTTTTTTTAAAAAAGATGTTCAGGTGAAACTTTGCCTTATTAATATTTCTAAGGATTATATCACATGAGTTCTGTTTATCTAGTTCTTCCCTAAAATTAAGCAGCTGCAGGTCTTTTCACATTTTTGTTATTATTGTCCCAATATGACTCAAATTGAATTATCTTTCCCCTGAATTTTTAATTGCTGATTTGAAACAAATAATAACCCTCTTCAGCTTTTGAAAAGCTGAATTGACTCAGATCGTAGTTGATTTGCATAGACCTACAAAGTAGTTCTGAAAGGTGGTGAAAACTGATAGAATATGCATGGATCCAGCAATATCCATTCTATAAGCCTGACTGTTCCACTCAAGGATAAAGTTGTGATACAAACTGTGGAATAATTTACATTATGTATAAGGATTTGAAAACTAGCTTTTTATTGAATATATTGTATCCCTGACTAGTAAATTAGCAAAAATGTGGGGTTTAATAGCCAATTGGAAATTCCTCTCTTCTTTATGTTATTATTCATCTTGGGAAACAATTGTGTTTTCTAGGTAAAATTCTTGTGTTAGTTATCATGATGTTTTCCTTCACCAACAGTGTGATATTTATTTTTCATCTATAATGGGTACCTGTCTCAAATGTAGTGTTGCTATTTTTGCTAAGAATTTGACAAGGAGTTTGCATAACTGAATCAGACACATTTTCCTTAGCTTTTTTGCATTGTAGTGCTTTGGAGTAATGAAGGAGTCCATCACTGCTTTATAGGATAAGATATAGTCCAATCCTCTGTCAAATCTTCCTGCACATTGCTTTTTTGACTTGTTTCATTTCAGGGTTTATCATGGCAGAAAATGTCTTACCTTTATTATTGCATGCTATCAAACACAAAGTAGGACATGAAACCATTGTCTTTGTAAAGTTGCTTTTTTAAAAAATGTCTACAGGTAGTCCTCAACATATGACCACAAATATCAAATGTCTTACATTAAGATGAAAGCTCTGCAGGCTTTCAGGCTTTTTTAAAAAGAAAAGCCAAGATGGTCTATGATTCAAAGGCCTTCAGCATTTTGAGATTACAGAATGAAACTTATTGTATTGACACATCTTCTGAACACATTTGAAACCAGTTTCTAAAGCAATAACCACAACACTGGATAAAAATGACACATGTCTATTTTGAAGATAAATCTGAAGTGAAACAAAACTTTTTCAAATCTTTCTACTGTACTTTGCAGCTTTCTGAGACTGAATTTTGTAGAGAAAGAAAATAATATTTATATAGTTTCTTTCATCCCTGAAATTTCCAGGGTAGATGATAGGAGTTCATCTTTGGGATAATATCCAATAGTTTTTTTAAAAAACAGAAATAACACAACTGTATGATAACCTGGAACTACTGGATCTTTCTGAAATTATTGGGATATTTTAATTCAGTAATATTCAAGAATTAAATATGTTCACAAATCAAAAGACTGTTAAGCGGAAGAGAACTTTGATAGCCATAGTCAATGTTTGTTAAAGTACAACCAGGAAATACAGTTATAGAAATATAGCAATTATGCCATACAGTAATACTTAACTAATACTTAAGTAAGGTGGACTGGCAACAGCATAGCTAAGCAATGTGATTGTAAAGCAAAAAAAAAAAATTAGGAAATCACCGGTGAGATCATCCATCAATATGAGATAAGGTAACATCAATATGCTGATGAAACTCAAATTTACATCTCCATCCAGGTGACCTCAGTAATGTGATACTTTTCCTTTTGTGGGGCCTGGAAGCTGTGAGAGTCTGGATGGAGGACACCAGGCTTCAACTGATGAAGGTAAGAAAGAATGGCTGTGGGTTCAAGGAGACACAAGATCTGTAGGTTTATTATCTTTATTTATGAATGGGCCGACACTACCCCAGACAGATCTTATATGTAATCCAAGGGTTCTCTTAGATTTATGATTCCTGCTCAAAGAGCAGGTGGCAGCTGTGACAAAGAAAGCCTTTATGTAACTTCATGTTGTGCACCAGTTGTACCCTTTGCTGGATCATGAGTTACTCATGCCCCAGTCATTTCTCAGCTAAATTACTGTGATGCATTCTACATGGGGCTACCCTTGAAGAATATTTGGAAGCTACAATTGATACAAAACACAGCAGTTCTGAAGGCCCTTCAGATGGTACATGTAACACCACGGTTACACGAGCTGCACTTGTTACCAGTCTGGTTCATGCCCAATTCAAGGTGTTATTTATCACCTTTAAAACCCTTTGTGGTATGGGTCTAGGACTCTAGGTTATTTAAGGAGCATCTCACCCCAATGATATTGGCCCATTCCACTTGCTCCAGGGACAGGCCTCCTTTTGATCCTATCTCCCAAAGAATTTGGTCCAGGAATTTAGCCTTTTGTGTTATGACCCCCACCCTTTGGAATATTCTCCCACTTAAGGAGAGGTCAGATCCCACCTTCCTATCCTTCAGGGAGAATCTTAAAATCTGGCTCTTCCTGCTAGTCTGGGGCCCCAATAGGGATGTTTTATGCTGGGGGTGACTGACAGGTTGGAGAAAAGATCCCCACCTCCGTGTTGTCTCTTTTCAGTTTTTAGTCTTTATTAAATCTTATTTTAATCATCTTGTATTAGCATATCATTTTGTAAACCACCCAGAGTTACTGCAACAGTAGGGCGGTGGCATATACACTTAACAAATAAATAAATAAAACAGCATTACTACTAACTGCAGAAAAAATTAAAATCCTCTTTGACATATCACCAGTTTGTGCATATTCCAAGCTATCTTGTAAATATTGAGGTTCTGGGGTTTTAGAACCAAAAAGCAAGTGCATTTTAAAAGAGCAAGAACTGACCCATTTCATTCTCAGTTCACGTATGTTGTTAATGAATCAACTTAATCTACTATATTGCCTATCAAAATCTCTCAACAATTTGCAATAAAAAATAAAATAAAATTGAGGCAGTAAAAAATGGTTAAAATAGCAATGAAAGCAATAATAAAATAGTTAAAATGCAGAGTTAAGACCAGCAGTTAAATGCCTCCCAAAAAGATGTGTTCTAACGACATTTTAAAACCTGATAAAGATATTAAACCTTTTGGCTCTGCCATGAATAGTTTCTGAAGAACAGCAGCAACCCAAGTTTATATCCAAGTCAAGCTTATGGCAACTATAGAACATAGATTATCTTTAGATAATCTCACTAAGCATGGATATTCATATAGAAGGAAGCCACTTCTGAAATAGCCTGGACCTAAGGCTACTGAATACTGAATAGTCTTGAATTATTATCACAATTGGGACAAGAATGTTGGTTATCGAGTGAAGTGGTCACATAACTGCTTCACTCACAACTGAAATTCTAGTATCCCCATTAATGTTCATTAAGCAATCTCATAGTTCATTAGGCAGATGGACCTCCAGGTAAGGAGCTCAGGGTGATTCGAGAATAGAGGATACCTGGGGAATGCTAATGCAGGCCACATGTGGGTTGGAAGGTGCTGCAGTGTGGCATGAAGTAACATCCACCCATGGAAGCTTCATCCACCACCCAGCCCACCAATGCATACAAAGTACCCAACTTACCTTCACTGTTTTTCTCCATCTGCTAACAGCCACACCCAGCCTACACAAATGTGCCATCTTACCAAGGCCACCTGGTATCATCCTCCAAGTGAGCTCTATTCTCACAAATGCCTTTGGAAACCTCCTTCTCCAAATCGCTACACATTGGGGGTAAAATCTTCCATGCCAAAATCTAAGCAGATTTTTCAACTCCAGAGCAACTCCCCATTGACTTTGTGGGGAAACTGGCAGGGAAGATTGCAAATGACCATCACATGATTGTGAGGCACTTGGTAACTGATTATAAGTGGGAATAGGTTACCAAACACCCAGATCACCATCACGTGACCATGGGGTCATTGCAAAGCATGTAACTTCAGTCATGAATCATAAGTCCCTTCATTCAGTGTCATCGTAACTTCAAGTGGTCACTGAAAAAATGTGTAATGTCCTACTCACTCATGCACACATGATAGTGGTTTATTGGTTTTGTAAATATTCCCCAGCAATTCCCCTCACCAAAAACTCAGAACTGTCCCAATTGAGTCCAGCTAGAAGCAAACCAATGCTAGTCCACAGAGCAGTGGTGGGATTCAANGCCGGTTCTCTGAACTACTCAAAATTTTACTACCGGTTGTCCAGAACTGGACAGAACCTGCTAAATACCACCTCTGCCACAGAGCAATGACCAATGAGTCCACAAGCCACATGAAAATTTCCAAAACAAGATAAGTCCAACCCAGCAAATTAAATCTACAATAAGCTTCATGAGATAAGAATCCACAGTCCATAGGGACAGTGTTAAATAGCCAGCTTCTGCTGCCTTTTCTCTGCTCTACGTGTTCTCAGATTACTGACCAGTTGAAGATGCATGTTTTCCCCATCCAAAGCCTCAGGACCGTCCTGCTGCCACTGTGCCTCAGCTAAATCACTCTTAGCCGGCTGCTCATTTGGTCGTTTTCCCATCAACTGCTCCCATTCTTCTCCTGCATTTTGCATAATGTTGCATACTCTGAAAGGGAATAGCATAATGGGAGCGAATAGATGGATTGAGAAATATCCCAATCCCTGAAAAAGTAATCACTAAAGAGAAAATGGCATCTAGTAGGCTTTATTTGGTCTATTATTTTATTAAAAAATATTGGACCATCCCCATTATTTTCAATGATATGCAAACAAGGAAAAATTTTAGGAAGTTGTGCAAAAGTCTGTATAAATCTGTACAGACTTCTAATATACTTTATTTTCTTAGCAAGAAGGAAATGAAATGTTGTATAAGGAATAGGCTGTGCAATGGAAACAAGAAATGATCTGTAGACTAGTCTGAGACAAAATAAACAGCCCAGTAAAAAACCATAATAATTGTGATATTCAGGAAAAGATATGAGACTGGTTCATCAGAGCAACCATATTCTCAGATTATCTGTATATGCACTAAAGTAATTAATTGAATCCTGATCTGGTAAAGTAGACTCAGCTACAGGTAGTCCTCAACTTAGAACTGTTTATTCAGTAACCATTCAAAGTTAAAACAGCACTGAAAAANNTGACTTATGACCATTATTCACACTTATGACAGTTGCAGCATCCCCATGGTCACATCCTCATGATCAAAATTCAAATGCTTGCCAACTGGTTCATATTTATGACGGTTGCCATGTCCCTGGGTCATGTGATCCCCTTTTGCAAACTTCTGTCAACCAAAGTCAATGGGGAAACCAGATTCATTTAACAATTGTGTTAACTACCTTAACAACCGCAGTGATTCACTTAAAACTGTGGCAAGAAAGGTCATAAAATGGGGGAAAACTCACTTAACAAATGTGTCAGTTAGCAACAGAAATTTTGGGCTCAATTGTGGTTATAAATTGAGGACTAGTCATACTTCTAGATCTAGGTGAAGAATGCTATTTTCTATCCTATTGCGTTAAAATCACCAAATTTAAATGAAACCACTCTAGGGTTTTTTAACATTATAAGGAATCCTTGGAAAAATGTTCATTTGGATATCCCCATTTTCTTCTCACTGTAACCTATGTCCGTGATGGCAAACCTATGGCACGCGTGCCGGAAGTGGTACACAGAGCCATTTCTCCCAGCATGCGAGAGCTCACTTGGAAGAGCCCCACTGCACATCCGCACATGCTGCCATCACCCAACAGCTGATTGTCAAGTATCTGGCACACATGTGCAGAGGGGGGTACATGGGAGATGTGGTGGGGTGATCGTGCACGCATGTGCAGATGTGTGGCGCGTGGAGGGGTGATTGCATATACAGACACAGATGCATGGCACGTGGTGGGGAATCGCACATGCAGGCACAGAGACGTGCTGCGTGCGGCGGGGGAATCACGTATGCAGGCTCAGAGATGCATGGCGCGTGGCAGGGGAATTGCATGTGCATGCACAGATGTGCAGTGCACGGCAAGGGAATTGTGCACACATCCACGGGGGGGTAGGGAGGGGCCGGCACACATTGCCTTCTGGGTGCTGGCACGTGAGCGTGAGTGCATGAGCACGAATGCAATTATTGGCACATGACCCACAGCTCTGGGAAGGGAAGCAAAGTGGGGCGTGGGGGGGGAGAGAAACGATGGCATCACCCTCCCACCACTGCTTCCATTGACCAAAGCTCGAATGACTCACCAACTTGCAGGATGTTGTCGATGCAGCCACCATCAAACAAGGTGATGCCCCTGCGGAAGGGCAGGTGGTTCTCATCAGCAGTGGGGTGTGTCCAGCTGCTGCTGGCAGTACTCTGAATGCAGCATAAACCATGGCAAGGGCAGAAGAGAAAGTGATGGTGGAGGAGAAAGTGGTGGTCGACGAAGGTCCCGCAATGCAAACTGCCCCCCTCGCCGCCACCATCCACACTGCCGCCCGCCCACTGACCCAGCCTGCAGCAAGCAAGATACCTGGGTCTGCGGCAAAGGCGCTTGGCAGGGGTAGGGAGCTCTCCATGCTCCACCATAATTGGCTGTCAGGAATGGCCTGGTGGTGAAGCGTAGCTGCCCGCGGACCACTCCAAGTGAGGGTGCATGTGGGGGAAAAATTTAAGTCACCCCCAAAAAGACGGTCAAAAAAAAATAAGGCCCGGTCTTATTTTGTGAGAAATACAGTATTATCTGCTGAACATAAAAAGGCCTTAAACTCACAAGTTTACAATTTGTCATGAATTGTTATTGTTGTTAAACTATTCTTAGAAATGCAGTTCCCCTGACTCTCTGGTATGATTACAGCACATTCTATCACTTCAAAATTCTTCCTTTAATATGTGGGTAATGCTTTAGTTGTCCTTGATTTGTAGCCTATAGTAACAGAGGAAAACCATTTTCTCTTCTGCAGTCATATAGCAGAACTAAAAGCACAGATACCATATGGCAACTGTGTATTCATTTGCTTCTGTCTTTTCCATCACCAGGTGTAAGACATTGAACAAAAAATATGTCGTTGTAATACGTGACTTTGCTAAATAACTGAGCCTGAGCTGATTATCTGTGTGCAAACTGACTGTGTGACAAGTGCTGAAAGCAGTGGAAAAGCCATCATCAGGTAGTACACCATCTGCTCCATTCAGTGGGGAGACGAAAAGTTGAAAGATTTTCCTTATTTGTGACTACCTCGCTTGAGCCTAGTACAGTAGAATAGGGAGAGTTTAGATTATAAAATGCCAATGCAAAAATGCACATGTGGTGTTACTTTTGTTTCCAAAATGGTCACTTGGATAACTTTATTTTCTTGACACACTGTCATTGTTGCTATTTGATGGAGCCTCCTATCTGGTACTTCTAGTCCTCAAACATCTCCAGCACCATCTTGCCACAGCTGGGAGCTCAAACAGCATCTCACATCTTGATAACAATCCAATATCTAAATTGATGATCAGGTCAACATTTCAGAGTGTGGATTCCACCTTGCCTAGACAGGTTATAGCTCAAAATTTCACCAACTAAGGCTCTGAAATTAAACTTCTGGAAATGTTGTTCTGAAATATAATGTCTCCCTATTCAAGGATCTCAGTGGAATAAGTAAATTAAAATAAACAGTATCAAATATACAGGGATGGTGACAAAATTAGATAACCTTATACATTATTACTTTTATTAGTCATGCCAACAGGAATCAAAGTGTAACACCCTGCTGCAGCAGCATTTTTCTAACCCAGAGTAAGGTCTTATAATAATTCACTTGTTTTCCCCATACATATATAGAACTGGTTTTCCCCATACATATATAGAAACACCATGTATTATCTTTAGCTTATCATGCCCTAGTCAATACATTACTGTAATATAACTGAGGATTGCTGTTAATGCTGTTGTTTTTGTGATGGTCACTTGGATAATTTTATTTTCCAGATTCAACCCTAGATTGTGAATGTTTTAGGTATTGATAGACTGCAAGAGGTAGTTGGTTAACTATCTCCATTTTCTTGAAAATCATGCCTTCCTTCTGCAAGACCCTCATTCTCTTTTAACTGTGTTTCCCTAAAAATAAGACTGGGTCTTACATTAATTTTTGCTCCAAAAGTTGCATTAAGGCTTATTTCCCAGTTAGATCTTATGTTTGAGGAAATACAGTATTGTATTTGTCTAGCTGACAATCTTAGCTTGGGCTTATTTTTGGGGTAGGGCTTATATTACAAACATCCTGAAAAATCATGCTAGGGCTTATTTTCCAGTTGGATCTTATTTTGGGGGAAATACAGTACTAAATGCACCTGTCCAGCTGATGATCTTAACTGGGGCATATTTTGGGGATAGAGCTTATGTCAACCATGGAAGCCATGTTTTATTAGCCATATATTTTCTTAGAAGCTTCAAGGTTGCCACAGTTATTGCCTGGGAATTTGGGAGGGGGGAATTCTTAGTGAGTAGTAGATTAGACTCAACAACATTCTTCTAAAAAGTCAAGGTCATGTCAGCCTGCACCTGGATGGGAGTGAGTGAAGGTTGGCTTTTGATAGAATGACATTTGATTGGGCCATGTGATGGACTGATGGGTACAGGGGGTGGATCTTTAAATTTCACTTGAGGAATGGAAAACCCAGAAGCTTCAGATTCGGCTTTTCCCAGATGTGCCAATATGACTTCTTTAATAAATCTTTACTTGGATGGACTTTGTCTCTGAGTGCTGAATTGAAATGGGAAGTTTCTTTGAAATGCTGACACTTATATTACGAGCATCCTGAAAAATCATGCTAGGGCATATTTTTTGGTTGGGTCTTATTTTCAAGAAAAAACAGTAGTAGCAGAGGGATGTCTCCCTGAGACTGGGATACCTAGACTCTTGATCCAGGAACAGAAACAATTGGTATACAAGATCAATCACTTAAAGGCTCCCCTATCTGTCACTCACTGAGCAGGATCAATGTCCAAAAGGACACCCAGATTGTGCATCAAGTATGTCCAGAGGAGTACAACCCCATCCCAAGTTATCAATGGAACAGGTCCAGAATCAGGGGACCTCAAACCCCAAAGACACTTAGTCTTCCTAGGGTTGAATTGCAATTTGTTGCAAATCAGAACCTTCCAGAAGCTCACAGACCCCAAGGCCTAGATATACATCTCTGCTGCATCACTTTTATAGCCCAGCCCAGAGATGTACAACTGAATACCAGTATTAGCATACCATATCTCACTCCATATTGAGAGATGACCCAGTAGCTTCATGTACTGTAGATGTTAAATAGGAATGGAGAAAGAACTAAACCCCTGTAAGCAAGGGCTTAGATCTAGACCTCTCTTATCTAACAAAACCAACTGAAACTGACCTCAGAAGAAGCAGAACCACTTCAAAACTGCCTTCTGCTTCAAAGCATGTGGTGCAATAAGCTAGCACCTTGTTTCTAAGTGGTGTAGAAAGTCAGCACCTACCTAGAAGAATGAAATATTTTGGGAAGGCAGAATATTATATTTCCCCAAAGGGAGAAATGGAGAAACATGTTTTAGAGACAGAAAGCAACCCCCAGTTTCCTTAAAAGCCCACAGCAGATGTCAGTACTTAAGAGATAAAGAGCTTATTGAAAAAGTAAGACAAATAAATAGCTCTATTCATAGGCAAAGCAAATACTGCAGGCAGAAATCCANTCAAGACAGGATATTTTGAAACTCCCTGCAGCAAAGTCTGAACAAAGGCAGAATTGTAGGATTAACCCTCACTCAAGATTCAAAACATGACAAAAGCCAATAAGCCACAATAGGAATTGCCCAAACACCCTTTCAGAACACAAGCTTCTTCATTGCATCAGCCCCAGAGCAGTCCAAACTTCAACCAAACTTGGGAGCTCAGACAAACACTTATGATTTGCATTTCCTCTTTTGCCTATAGAGCAAGCTATGACCCCTACATAACCCCTACATGACCCCACAGGAATCTGACAACAGCCAATAGAATACATGGTCTTGCACAGGAACAGGAAGCTCAGGTGCAAAGCCCAAAGAAGGTATTAAAAAAAACCCATTTTCAACTCCATTTTGTAAGGTGCCCAGAACCACAAACCCATGTGGTTCTGCTTCATCCATAAACCATCTTTCCATTCAGCCTCCATGTTTCCAGTGTCTTTCTCCAAGCTTGGAACTAAACCAGATGGATATTTCTTCCCACAGAGGGATAAAGGGTTTCCACCTTTCCCTTGATATTGCAGCTAAGTAAGCTGGTTCCAGGTGGTTTGTTTCTAACCTTTCCAGAACTAGTGGTCTGGATAATTTGTTTGAATGCACAAAATAAGCAGAGAAAAAGGAGGAAGGGCCACCAATGAGAAAGCAAGAAGCATTGAGAAAAACTTTTTTCAGTAAAAAGTTCTTCATTTTTTTCAATAAAAAGTTCTTCAAACTTCATTTCATCAGCATCACAGGGCAATGCAAATGCTAATCAAGAACAATTTCCAAGAGATGCATTGGAAAAACCTGATGCTCAATTTTTACTAGTGGAATACTCCAAGAATAATTCTCTGGGGGGAGTGGGGGAACAGAGAGAGTGGGGAGGGAAGGAGGGAGGGAGGGAGAGAGAGAGAGAGAGAGAGGATTCATTTACAGTAAAGTTAGGGTAAGTGAATTGGGAAATTGTAATTTTTTTACAAAATGAAATTTTTAAAAAAATCATTTTTTTCTTTTAGCAAGGTCTCCATATAGTAGAGGATAAAATAAGCTGCTGTATTTGGCAATTGTATTCTTATTATAAATTAAAAATAAAAATGGAACTAGAGCTCTTTGCACTGATGGTAAGAACCTAAAAATGGACCAGATCAGACAGGGGGAAACATCAGACATGAGCCAACATGAAATGATCCTATTAACAATTGCTTTTGGGATAGATTTGATTAAAATTGCCTTGACTTCAGTATGTATTCAGCTTCAAAGAATATTAGCCTTTCTCAAGCTTTTAATAAATGATGAAAGAAGTGATCCCAAGGGACCAAAAAGTCATTACAGAATTAATTCAGCTCTTGTGAAGGGATGGATCAATGAGAGCTGAATATTGCCAAATATGGAACTTATTTTTCTAAACTGGACTGAAAAGAAAGCAGAGGAATTGTATATGAAATCTGATAGCAGAAAGTCACTTGCATAAAACTTTTATATTCCAATCCTCCACTTTTATGCTCTACCTAATGGAACTTATACCATAGAGTAGTTTTTTGTCAAATTCAGAGACAGCCTGTTCAAAGGTTCTTTTCAAGCCTATCTAGGAAATACTGTATATAAAAGACTACATTAATTCAAAAGGAATGATAGATAAAATTTAAATGTTTTTACTTGTCCAAACTAATTTATCACAGGTGTAAGAGAGTTCCTTGACAGTAGCTCTCAATAGACCTCAAAATTATGTGCTTCTGCTTTTACTCACTGCATAAGCAGTTAACTCATTCCTAACACATTTTCTGAAAGTTGGTTGACCCCTAATATATATAATATCCCCTTGCCATACCTATGGATGGTCTGTGTCTTCCTCATTCTTGAGTCTTCTACCAGGGAAGTCTGAGGGTTCTATGGAGTATCTTAGCTGCTTTTAATATTGCCCCCTTCAGGATAGACAGCTGTGTTCCTGTGATCTGTTGGAGTCATTCTCCCAGCTTAGGATTCACAACTCCTACCACCATTGGAACACTTCGGCCTTCACTTTTCACAATGTATTTAGTTCCTATTTCAGGTCTTGTTATTCTTCCAGTTTCTCATATTCCTTTTTCCTGATGTTGCTGTCACTTGGCTCCACAACAGCTACCACCACCATTATTTCTGCTTATTGTCTACAACCACAATGTCTGGCTGATTAGCCAGTACATCTCTACCTGTTTGGATAAAGAAGTCCCAAAAAAATCTTAGCCCTGTTTCTCAATTTTCTGTGGAATCTCCTTATTGGCTTTGGAAGCACTGTGCAGATGTTCCTATATACAATGCCAATTCCTTAATTGTGCTGCTCAGTTTATGCTGTTACTGCCTTCATATTACACCCTGCTGCTATGCGCTGGACTGTCTCTGAGGCCTCTGGGCATAGTCTACACATCAGGTCCTGTCTAGAGTGGTAGATATTTGCTTCTATGCATTTGGTGCTGAGTACCTGTTTTTGTGCCGCTATGATCAGTGTCTAGTGCTTTTAGTCCAAACATTAACAACCACTGGTAGGATATCCCAATGTCAGCCACCTCAGCTATCTGCTGATGGTACATCCCATGAGGGTGATATAGGCCAGTACATGAGCACAGCTCAGAAGAACACTGGGAACAACAGCAGAGGCTAAAAACACAATTGGTGACAGAAAAAGCAGTCACTCAACACTCAAGATCTAGATAGGCCAATCTGAGCTCAGCCTGGAATGACTTCAGGAAAGCCTATGATTCAAAGCCACATAAAGAATTTGTGATTACCTGGCACTAAGCAAATTTAATAGGACACAGAGGACTTTCCTCAAGAATGGTACTGTGGAAGACAACTTTGGAAGTCAACTCAAGTCAGCTCACACAAATAACAATTAAGTGTGGGCATATGCCAAGGTGATGTACTATACACACTCTGTTCTACATAGGCTTGAAACTCCTCAACTAGATAATCACAAGGATTGGCTATGGATACTGTTTACTACCAGCCACCTCTTCTATATGTATGACATCAAGCTATATGCTAAGAATGAATAAGACTTCAACATACTGATCAACTTGACATGGATCTATAATTCAGACTGGAGCAAAGTAATTGGATAATAGTCAAAAGAGAGAAGATAGTTAAAACTGATGGGGTGAAATTATCAGAAGGCTGCATAATAGACATGCAGACAAGCTACAGGTACCTTGGTATCCCACAGTTACATAGGAACCATGGTGAGGAGGCCAGGAAGGTAGCAAAACTAAATACTATTAAAGGTTAGAACACAGCTCAATGGAAAGACAAGGTCCATACCATCAACATGTATGCTCTACCAATCATCAGATATCTTGCTGATATAGTGAGCTGGCCAATGGAAGACATGAAAAGTCTCAATGTGAAGACCCAGAAATGGTTTCCACCCCAAGTCCAACTGTATTTCATCTGGAAAGAGATCAGGCAAGGTCTAGTAAGTCTCAAAACCATTGTCCTTGATGAAGCTCAGAACACCCAGGATAGTAAGAAGGCACCCAAAAATGAGCTGCTGGGAGAATGCCTGGAGCAGCACAGACATTAGAGGAAGATTAAGCAGAGGAAATGCCATGGTTAGATCCTGCATGGGGGATGTACCATCAAGAAAAAACTAAGGAGACAGACATTGGGAAATCCTACCAGAGCTTAAATAAAAGGCAGCACTGGGGCATATATCAAAAGATCACAAATTGTAATTCACCACAGCCATTAAAACAGCTATATGAGAAAATCAATCTAAGAACTACAATATGTAGTTTGAAGAGGTTAAGTTAGAATGGTAAATTAATAGGATATAAAATTCTGTGTAGGAAACCCAGCTGTTATTCACATTGCATTACTTCTGAAAATATCATTGTTAGCAAGCATGGTGTTTTACAAGACACATACTAGAGAATCTCTCATAGTTAAAGAATATGCACACCACAAGGCCCTTTATAAAGCAATTTTGCTTCTACATATCTCAATCTTTATATCTGAAAATTCTTCAGATACAGTAGAATATTTTTGTGCTGTAGCTTGTGTGAATTCTTGGCTTCATAAGGTGCTTGTACAGTAACAGAAAAGTGAAGTATAATTACTTACCCATCTATGAAGTCAAAATTGTAAATTAAGTAATATTTTATATGGCTGTTCAAGTACTCTCACCTTCAAGAGGAGAATGTGCAAGTAATACAACAGTGTGGGTTAATTAAAAAAAACCCTTAAATATGACTGATCCTTCATTGATTTGAACAGGCTTGTCCATACAAGTATGATGCATGTTATATACAAAATCATATAGAAAAACAATATATTGAATGAAATAATATATTGAATGAATACAAATAAAATAGGGGAGTTGTGATAGGAATACAGAAGAGGCAGCAAGATAGTTATGGAAGGAAATGGGAAACTAACTACCTTTGCAAAAGATATCCTTGATTCCAAAGAGCAGAAGTCTGAGAAGACTCAGAATAACTGCACTTGAATTACAGTAGGTATAAATTGAGCAAGATATTTACTTTCATAGTCTTTCAAGTTTAACAGCAAGTCCTAAAAATTTGGCAAACTCAAGAGAGACGAAGCACTTGGATTTCTGTAAAAATCATTATTGCTAGTAAGGTAATGTACTGGAATATATAACTGTGGCTTAAAGTGTTTTTATAATAAAAAAGAAGTGAGAAAGAAGTGATATCATTATGGGAATTTAATATAGACCACCTGGAATGGCAGAAGATAGAAATGAGGTATCTTTGTGTCAGATGACATGTGCATAGTGACAATGAGATATTACAACTACTATGACACCTGCTGGAAATCTAACTCTGCCAAGAATCAGAGGTGCAAGAAATTCTTGCCCCCTTTTGTTTATAACTTCCACGATCAGAAAGTGGAAAAAGAAACAAAGCATTTTCTGACAGTAAGAGCTTCATCCACTGGAATCAATTGCCTCAGCAAGTAATACATTTCTATTCATGAGGAATCTTCATACACAATATGGGTTGCCATCTATCCTATAAATGCTCAGCCAACCAAGAGTGGGTTTGACTGGATGACCCTGAAACTTTTAGAAAGTTCAAATGAAAGTGGGTATGTTCAAGAAATGAATGGGTATGATTGTATCATACCTTGGTTATGATTGTTGTGTACTAGTCAGAATCCCTTTTGTCACAATGAGTAGCTTTACAAAGTTGACAATTAAATAAATAACTGACTTTAGGAGTGATGACAAATTCAGTTCTAATTCCATTTCTGAGGATTGGGTCTATCAGCAGTCATCTGAAGCTCTCTGTGCTTTCTCAGTACAAAGTTTAAAGTTTTAAAGATTAGTTACAGAGTTGGATAAATTGTTTACATTCTTACATCTTATAAGTTAACCCCCAATGCATATTAATGCCAAATATGCTTCAGCTAACCTCTTAAGTACATATTTCTTTACTTCTTTGAATTTTAGATTCTTGATAAGATGCAACATTAAAAGCTTGACAATAAAACCTGTTCAGGAAAACAAAACCCACATGTTGTATATGTGAGTGTGACTATGTGTGTCTCTTACAGGCAGAAACTCTGGACTCAATTTGCACTTAAGTTGTGCATGTCATTTAACTTCCTAAGTACTTATTTCTATTCCAAATAGAACATTAGCCATTATTTTAAATTTTCAAACTACAATCGAACATAGTTTTACCTTATTCAGTAGAACATACTCAAAGAAGGGAAAAATAAAAATGCCAACTATTATTACCATGTATATTACTCTCTCCTTTGACAATCACTATTTTCTGATAGTTCCCTAATATACACATCCATATACACATAAATACAGGGCAGTAGTTCAAACTGAGTTGGAGGGAACTTCTTCCAAAATAAATTGAAACGAATCCAATAGTAAAGTATCATTTACAGCATAAAAGCTTCAATTCCTCTTCTTTCAGATGGAAAAAAAATCAATTATTATATACCAAATCAGTAAGCACTTGAGATAAAATTACTTTGAGTTGATGTCAGTTTAAGCATCTCTATTAATTTCCATCAATTTTACACAGCTATTAGCTTCTCTGACTAAGCAAGGTTGCAAGATCCATATATGCCTTCCAGTGTCAACATTTTCCTTCTCATCCAGGGCATGCTCTATGTCCAGTTACATAGAAAGGGACATTCTTATGTATGCATGTATGTTTGCATGCATGTTTGCATCCATGTATGCATGCATGCATATATATCCCACCTTTATTATTATTTTTTTTTAAAAATAAAACTCAAGGCAGGCAGCAAACATACTTAATACTCTTTCCTCCTCTTATTTTCCCAACCACAATAGTCCTGTGAGAAGGTTTAGGACATGGGTGTCAAATTTGATTTCATTGACGGCCACATAAGGGTTGTGTTTGACCTTGGGGGGCTGGGTGGGTGTGGCCAGCTCAACATCACTAGTGCTGGGGACACCTGTGGTGGCCCAGGTGGGGCTGGGGGGATCCATTGTCTCCAGCAGAGGAAGGTGATACCAGGGAGAGCGCCAAATCCCTTGGAGCCTTGCCATCTGCTGGTGGCCAAGTGCTAAAACAGGACTTCCCTTCCTTCCTTCCTGCCTGCCTGCCTTCCTTCCTTCCTTCCTTCCTACTTACCTACCTACCTACCTACCTTTTCTTCTTTTTCTTTCCCTCTTCATTCTCCTTTCTTCCTTCCCCTCTTTCCATTTTTTTCCTTCCTTGCTCTCTTCCCATCTTTCCTTCTTTTTCTTTGTCTTTCCTCTTTCACTTTCTCCTTTCCTGTCCCATCTTGGATGCTCAAACGCAAAAGGGGAAACATTTCTCCTTTTGTTTTGTTTTGCTTTTAGTTTGTTTTGCTAGCCCTCTGCCAGCAGAAACAGAGTCCAGGGAGCTACATGCATCCACTCCCTGGGGCCCATTTTCACCCTGGATGGCCTCCTGAAGCCCTTTGCCAGCCCAGTTTTCAGTCTGGGCAGCCTTCTGAAGCCCTCTGTCAGCCTGGTTTTCAGCCTGGATGGCCTCCTGAAGCCCTCTGCCAGGCCCATTTTCAGCGTGGATGGCCTCCTGTAGCAAAAATGGAGCCCAGGGTTCATTTTCACTGGCAGAGGGCTGCAGGAGGCCCACCAGTCTGAAAATGGAGCCTTGGAGGGCCACATGAAACCCTCCCAAGTTCCATTTTTTCAGGCAGAGGCACTGTGGGCTGGTCCTTTGCTGTTCCATGGCTGCCCCATGGGCCAGAATTAAGCACCATGTGGGCCTTAAGTTTGACACCCCTGGTCTAGGACCATTCACTGCAGCCAATTTGCAGCAGCCAACTAACCTTAGCCAACTTACCACCTCCAACTTGCCATGGGCAACTCACTACAAGATAAATTAACACAAAACTAACACAAAACTAAAAAAAAATCCTGTACCTGTCAACAGAGGTGTCCCCCAAGGCAGCGTTCTAGGACCAACTCTCTTCATACTCTATATAAATGACCTCTGTGATCATATTAAGAGCAACTGCAT